>CADDXX010001258.1:51635-67865 GCA_902810485.1 Alauda arvensis | reverse complement strand
AGATGGAAAAGGAGGTGAATAATTCCATTTTCTCTGCTCTTTTCCCCTTGTTCTTTGTTAAAATCCCCAATTCCCACTGGATTTTCAAGCCCCAAAAATCCAGGAAATGACATCAGAAAATGCAAACCTTTCAAGCCCAACATTCCCAGTGATTCCTAAGGCAAATATTTCCAATAATTCCCAGCATTCCCCAGCCCAGTATTCCAAATAATTCCCAGTCCAGTATTCCCAATAATTTGCAATATTCCCAAGACCAATATTCCCAATAATTCCCAGCATTTCCAAGCCCAATATTCCAAATAATTCCCACCATTCCCAAGACCAATATTCCCAGTAATTCCCAGCATTCCCAAGCCCAATATTCCCAGTAATTCCCAGTCCAGTATTCCCAATAATTTCCAAAATTTCCAAGCCCAATATTCCCAATAATTCCCAGCATTCCCAATCCCAATATCCCCAATAATTCCCAACATTCCCTATCCAACAATCCCCTTTTCCCTGCTCTCTCCCCCTCCCTCCCTGCCACAACCCCACCTCCCTCCGGAATCACCTCCTCCCTCCCTCCCTCCCTTTTCCAGCCGGATTTCCCTCTGGAATCACAGCAGGAACAGCAGGAACAGCACTGTCCCAGGCTGCTGGGGTGGGATTTCCATGGGATACCCGTGTGGATTTGGGGGGATGTCCCCACCTGCACACCAGCTCCCCGTCCATGGCGTCCTGCTCGTCCGTGCTGGCGAAGGACACGCGGCCGCCGATGACGGCGCCGATGATGTACACGAGCCACGTCAGGCGCCCTGGGGGGACACGGGGACATCAGGGGACAGCAGGGGACAGCAGGGGACAGCTGGCACCTCGTGGCCAAGGAAAGCCCCGAAGGAATGGGGTTTACCCAGGATAAATCAGGTTTCTGGCTGGAGAGGGGATTGAGGCAGGAGCGCTTCCAGGGAGTGGGGAGAGGGAGGTTCACAGGCAGGGAGCAGAGCAGGGAAAGGAGGGATGGGATTTGGGATGGGATCCATGGGATGGGATTTGGGATGGGAAAGGAATCTGGTTTTCTTGGAATTAATCCTGTTTCTGGCTGGAGAGGGGATTGAGGGGTGGGGCAGGAGTGTCTGCAGGAAGGGAGGGAAGGGAAATTCACAGGCAGGGATCAGAGCAGGGAAAAGAAGGATGGGGTGGGATTTGGGATGGGATCCATGGGATGGGATCCATGGGATTTGGGATCCATGGGATGGGATGGGATGGGATTTGGGCTCCATGGGGTTTGATTCATGGGATGGGACGTTCCCATGGACAAACCCCTCCCCACTGCATGGCTTTTCCAGGAACAACACCCTGAGAAGAACAATCCCTTTGGGAATTCAGGGCTGACCTTCCTGCACAGCCAGGCCCATGGGGCTGGCACTGGGATGGGATTGGGATCCATGGGATGGGATTGGGATCCATGGGATGGGGCTGATGGCGCGGGATGTTCCCACAGCCAAACCCCTCCCCTGCCCACGGATCTCCCAGGACCAACACCCCGAGGGGAAGAACAATCCCTTGGGGGATTCAGGGCTGACCTTCCTGCACAGCCAGGTCCATGGGGCTGGCGCTGGCGCTCTGCAGCAGCTCCTGGTAGGACTGGGCAGACTGGTCAAAGAGCTGCACCAGCAGGGCACACGTCTTCTCGTACTCGCAGCGCCCGATGGTGGACAGCTGGTCCAGCTGCTGCTGCACCAGCCCCGTGTCCTCCAGAGGGTCCTCCAGGCCATCCCTGGGGAAAAAACACGTGGAAAAATGGATCCAAGGAGTCTCAGGAGCTCCCTGGAATGCTCGTGCTGGTTTTACTGCTCCAGGGGTGTTGGAGGTGCAGTTTGGAATCCACAGGGGCGTGGAATGGGTTTGGGTTGGGAAGAGTTTCAGTCTGAGCCCGTGCCACCCCATCCCACTGTCTTCAAGGTGATCCTTGGGAACTTCCAGGGATCCAAAGGCAGCCAAAGATGCTCTGGGAATTCCTGCCCAGCCAGGAATTCCTTCCCAAAATCCCATCAAATCTCCCCTTTCCCATTTAAATCCATTCCCTGCGTCCTGTTCCCTCCATCCCTTATCCCAAATCCCTCTGCAGCTCTCCTGGAGCCCCTTTAGGCCCTGCAAGGGGCTCTGAGCTCTCCCTGGAATTCCCCTTTTCTCCCTGGAATTTCTGCCTGGCATTCCCCTTTTCTCGCTGGAATTTCTGCCTGGAATTCCCCTTTTCTCCCTGGAATTTCTGCCTGGAATTTCTGCCTGGAATTCCCAATTTCCCCCTGGAATTTCTCCCTGGAATTCCCAATTTCTCCCTGGCATTCCCAGCTCCCCCAGAGGGACTCCACCCTTTGTCTCAGTCCCCTGGCTCTGAGCATTCCCCGTTTTCCCTCACACATCCCAAGCCTGATGTCTCCTCTCCCCACCAGGATCCAGCCACGTCCCCTCCAGCAGGAACAACCCCAATTTCCCCACCTTTCTCAGCCCTGTGAGGAGCAGGGGGAGCTGCCAGGGCAGGGCAGGGCTCACCTGAGGATGATGTGCACGGACTCGAGGCGGGAGGTGATGTAGGCTTTGGTCACCTCGGGGGTGTAGGTCTCCAGCATGTGCGGCTCCGTGGCCTTCACGTAGGGCACCGAGGCGGCCAGGCGCTGCCACAGGCTCAGCAGGTAGTGCACGCTGTTGGGGGCAAACTCCCAGTGCTGCCAGGGGGAAAGAGAAGGGAAATAAGGCAGGGGGTTATGGTTTGTGGTGTTTGGATTGAGTTTTCCCCACTGAAGTTGGGCTGGAAGTGGTTTGAAGTTCGGTTCCTTCCATCGGCCTGATGGCCAAATTAACCAGGAATATCAGTGCACGCTGTTGGGGGCAAACTCCCAGTGCTGCCAGGGGGAAAAAACAAGGAAAACAAGGCAGGGAGTTATGGTTTGTGGTGTTTGAATTGAGTTTTCCCCACTGAATTTGGGCTGGAAGGGGTTTAAAGCTCAGTTTGCTGCATCGTCCACTTGCATCTAATGGCCTGGTTGTCAAAATAACCAGGAATTTCAGGGCACACTGTTGGGAGCAAACTCCCAGTGCTTCCAGGGGGAAAAGAGAAGGGAAAACAAAGCAGGGGGTTATGGTTTGTGGTGTTTGAATCGAGTTTTCCCCATAGAATTTGGGCTGGAAGGGGTTTGAAGTGTGGCTCCTTCCACCGGCCTGGTGGACAAATTAATTCCCAAATTAATGGTATACTGCTGGGAGCAAACTCCCAGTGCTGCCAGGGGGGAAAGAGAAGGGAAAACAAAGCAGGGGGTTATGGTTTGTGGTGTTTGAATTGAGTTTTCCCCATAGAATTTGGGCTGGAAGGGGTTTGAAGTTCGGTTCCTTCCACCGGCCTGGTGGCCAAATTAACCAGGAATATCAGGGTAAATTCCCAGGGATTCCAGGAGAAAAACAAGGAAAACAAAGCAGGGATTTGTGATTTGGGGAAGGGGAAGGGAAGGCTGGTACCTGCAGGCTGGTGACGGTGAAGTTGGCGATGAGCCGGATCACCTCGGGGTAGTTCTCCACCTTCACCAGTTCTCCCAGTTGGTAATTGCTTTTCAACCGGGCCAGCAGCCGGCAGAACTCGTGGTAGTTGTTGGGGTCTGACAAACTCTGAGGGGACAAAACGAGGAGGGGGCTCAGGAATGGCTCTGCTGTCACCTGCCACAGGCTGGGATGGATCATCATGGAATCACAGAGAGCTCCAAGAACCAACAAATCCCACTCTGCCCATTAAACAAGCCCAGGAATTGTCACATTTCCTGCATTTTGGGCACTTCCAGGGATGGTTCCAGTCCTTAATGACTCTTCCAATGGAGAAACTGTTCCTGTTATGAACTATTAAACCCCAATATCCACCATGAACCTCCCTGGGTGGTGGAATGGAGGCAAAAGGGAAGAGCAGGACAATTCTCCCCTTTGCCAGTGGGACACGAGAAGGAATTTTTGGGGATGAAAAAGTGCTGGGAGAGGGGCACAGAGCCTGGATCCCCAGCTGGAACACTCACCTGGGGGTTTTCCAGTATCCTTTTCACTCCATCCACGAGATGAGACAGGAACTTGGCCCTCTCGGCGTTGTTGAAGAGGGAGCGGCGCACGGAGGCGATCTGCACCAAGCAGGACAAAACCTGCCAGCACATGGGATAAAACACAGAAAAAGGGCAATAAACACCAAAATCAGCAGGAAAACGAGGAAATGAAGACTTTTTCCCCTCCTGACACCAGCAGTGATTGAGGTTTGGTGCTTCTTTAGGGATCAAACAGCTCATTTTGTCTCTGCGGCAAAGAAAAATCCAAGGAACAGCTCCCAAAAATCCCAGAATTATGGAATTCCAGAGGAATTCCTTGGGTATTCCCTCTCCTTGAAAAAGCCCTCCAAGGTCAGAGCCCAACCTTTGATTCCCAGCCCAGAGCTCTGAGTGCCAGGCCCAGGCTTTCCCTGGACACCTCCAGGGATGGGGATTCCAATCCTTGATCCCAATGGAATCATTCCACATTTCCATTCAAATTAAAAAAAAAAAAAGGATTCTCACAGCTCAAATCTCTCCTGAATATTTAAAGCTGGAAATTCAGGATTAGCCATTAATTCCCCACCAGAATAAGTGGAGTTTCCATGGAAAAAAATTCCTTCTGAAGGCCCTTCTATCTAACCTTGTTTTCACTGAGTTTTAATTATGGTAAATATTTATCAGCTAAATGTCTGAAGGGCCTTTTAAATTTATTTTTTTCCACAAGAAATAATCCAACTTTTTAAATTTTTCCAGAAGAAATAACCCAACTTTTAGCTCAGTTGTGCTCTTGGCCCTTTGATCCCAATGGGACATAGCCCAGTTTGGAAGGAGAAATTCCATTTCTTGGAGTTGTTCCCAGCTTTGCTCCCTGCTCCTGGTGTGGTTTTAGGATTTGTTTGGGGAATAACAGGAGTTAATCCTTTAAGGGCATGAGCAAACTGGAGGTTCCAAGGTTGGAATTTCAGCAAAAAAAGGGCTTTTATGGAAAATCTGACCCTGCAGATGAACCAAAACTCTTCAGCAGCATTTGGGCACATCCTGAATCCCCAGGGAATCTCCCAGAGGAATCCTAAAAATCAAGGGAAACAAACCCTGCACTCACCAGAGGAGAGAATGAAGGAGGGATGGAATGATAAAGATCAAAAAACAGCTGAAGGGTCGAAGAATCCAAGAATGCTGCAAGAAAAAAAAAGAGAATTTTTTACCTCCATTTCCAGGTATGACCCTGATTCTATCACCCATGGATTTGCCACACCAGGGCACCACAACCCCACAGAAATTCCTCCCAGAATTTTGTGTTTTTTAAGGCAAAAAGCCTTTCCTAGAAATTGAGTCACCCACTTGGAGCAGGGAGGAGATGACAGGAAGGTATTTTAAGAACACAATCTGTGCCTGTCAAAAGCCTGCTGGCAGCAGCAAATGTGGCAAAAAGGTGCCAAGTTATTCCCTATTTCCTCTTCAAACCCATCTCTCCTGGGTGCTGGAATGAGAGGTGAAAGACTGGAAGGGAAAAGAGGTTTAGAAACAAAGATTAAATCACTTCCCATCAAGTTTAAAATTAAATTGGATGGGTTTAGGGCTGGGTTGAACCTCTGGCTTTGCAGGCCTGGGGTTTATTTGTATTTATTTATATCTATTATTTATATTTTATTTATATTTGTGAGAACACCCAGGATTTGAGCATTCCCCAGGTGGGAGCAGCTCTGGAGAGCCAGGGACACCCCTTTGGGTGCTCTGGGACAAAGCCAAAAATCCCTCAGTGCCTTTGAGCTGAGCCCCTGGAAAAAGCTGCCCTCATTGAAAGGAGCAATGCCAGCCACCAGAGTGTAATTAGGATAATAATTAATGTATCACAGGGTGGAAAGGAGAATTTTTAGATGTTTGATATAGAAGGGGACAAAGATGGAAGAATTTCTAATAATTAATATACCAGAGGGTGAAAAGGAGAATTTTTAGATGTTTGATATAGAAGGGGACAAAGAAGAATTACTAATAATTAGTATATCACAGGGTGAAAAGGAGAATTTTTAGATGTTTAATATAGAAGTAAAGGGGACAAAGATGGAGGGATTTGGGTGTGTCTGTGCTCTTTTCCTGTTTCTTTTTGCCCTCCAGCTCCTGCTGTGGTTATCATCTTTTTGGATTGGGCTGTGGTGGAGTTTCACTGTCTAACGTACATCAGAATTACTGGTGATTAAAAGAAAACATTGTTCATTGCTATAAAAGTTAGTGGTATAAAAGTTATTGGTATAAAAGGTGACAGATTTGTGGCAGGGACAGATCTGGCTTTTCTGCCCTCCTGCACACACCTGGCTGGGCAGAAAGAGCAGGGAGAAATGAGAAAAGCCACAACAAGAAAACAACCGATCTATCCAAAACCAGAGCCTGCAGCTCTCCTCCAGGCAGGGCTGGGAGGATGGACTTTTTTCCTTTTTCCCAGCACACAGTGAGAGCCCTGCACACCTGATCTCCAGCTGGTGGGGATCTGCACCGTGCACAGATCGTCCGACGACTCGTCCGTGGAGGTGCCGATGAAGTCGAAGTTGAGGCAGTTGTGGGTGAGCTTGAGCAGCTGCATCAGCAGCCCGTGCTGGCTCTCGTCGTGCAGGTTCAGGGTCTTGCCAGAGGCCTGGGAAAACAGGGAATTCAGCCAGGGGAAATGGGGGCAGGAGCAGGGGGCAGCTGGAGTTTAGTGCATTCGTGTTGAATTGACATTAATGTTTGTATTCTATTCTATTCTATTCTATTCTATTCTATTCTATTCTATTCTATTCTATTCTATAATAAAATGTAATATAATAAAATATATAATGTAATATAAAATAAAATAAAATATAACATAAATTTCATTATATTTCATTGTATCATATTAGCTATTATATCATATTATGTTGTGTTATATCACATAATATATTACCTATTATAATTATATATTATTAATTATAACTATATATTATATAATATCATATTCTATCACACCATATTATATCATATTATATTCCATATCACACCACATTATATTATGCATTACGTCATATATTATCTCATATCGTATTATGTTATATAACATATCATATTATATAACATGCCATATAATATTATCTGACATCATAGAATATCATACTATATATCATATTATACAATATACAATGTCATGTTATATTACATAATATTATATCATACTATGTCATATCATATTATAGCATATAACATCATATTCTATAACATTATAATCACACCCTAGTATATCAGATCACAATATCATATTATATTACATTACATTATATTACATTACATTATATTACATTACATTATATTACATTACATTATATTACATTACATTACATTATATTATACTATATTATATTATGGCAGGGTTTTATTTGAAGAAAACCTACTTATTATTTATTATTAAAGCAAAAATCTATTTTTTATTCTTATTTAAATTAAAGCTATTTAATATTTAAATAAAAGCTACTTAATATTTCTTATTTCAATAAAATATCTTTTTTTATATATATAATATTACTATATATTATAAAATATATATTATTATACATACATTATTGTAGCTTTATAAAATCTGTTTATTATTTCTTATTTAAATAAAATCCATTCATTTTTACTAATTTATTAAGAAATTTAATATTTTTATATACTTTATACATATATATTATTATACATATATTACCACATATATATTGTTATACCTAAATTACTATGCCTAAATTATTATAGCTTTATAAAAGCAATTTATTATTTCTTATTTAAATAAAATCCATTCATCAATCCTAATTTATTTTTTAAAAAAATCCCTAAATTAACCAATTTTTTTTCCCCAGCAGGGAACCTTTACTCCAAGCCCTGCCATCCAGGCAGGAACCCCTCCCCCAGCCCGGGCSCACCTGGCCAGGTGTGCTCACCTGTTTGAGGAGGCTGCAGGAGAGGGTGAAGATGTCGAAGAGGGAGGAGTCCCGGAAGGAGGAGGCGATTTTCCTGTGCTTGGTCAGGGGGTGGGTGGTGTCAGCCTGGGGGGACACAGCGGGGTCAGCGCCTGGGGGGCACTGGGAATGCGGCAGGGATACTGGGAGCACTGGGACAGCCCCTCCCCACAGCCAGGGCACGGCTGCTCCTGGATAAATACAACTCCTGGGGGTTTATTCCAAATTTATTCCTATTTTCCCTTCAGTCTTTGCCCAAATCGGCAGCAAAAATGGGGATTTTGGGGGGGATTTTTGGAATTGGAATTCCCAGCTCCCAAGGGTTCAACCCCCACAGCCATAGCACAGCTTTTCCTTGGATAAATCCACATTCCTGGGGGTTTTATTCCCAATTTATTCATAATTTCCCTTCAGTCTTTGCCCAAATCAGCAGCAAAATCCCCCAGCTTTGGAACTGGATGCAATCCCACAGCTTTTCCTTGGATAAATCCAATTCCTGGGGGTTTTACACCTGAGTTTTCCCAACAATCCCATGGAGGACCCCAAAATTCCCAACCTTTTTTTATTGTAGGAGAGAAGGAAAATTTAAAGAAGTTTTTCAGGTGTTTTAATTAATTCCCAAATTCTTCCTCAGCTCAGACTGCTGGGGAAAATCATGGAAAAAAACATGGAAAAACATGGAAAAACCATGGGAAATCAAGGAAAAATCATGGAAAACCAAGGAAAAACCATGGAAAAATGTATAAACTAAGCAAAAACCATGGAAAGACCATGGAAAAACATGGGAAAATTATAGGAAAATTATGGAAAAGCATGGAAAAAACCATAGCAAAACTGTGGAAAACCATGGAAAATAAACCAATGGAAAATAATGGAAAATAATGGAAAAACCATGGAAAAACCATGGAAACTGGGATGGCACCAGGTGAAGCTGCTCATCCCAAATTCCAGCAGCAATTCCAGGGCACAGCCTTGGAGGGATTTTATATCCTCTGCAAAAAGCTGGATTCCAGGATTCCAGAGCTCAGGGACACAGAATCCAGCAGGATTTCTGGGAATTCCATCCCAGGAATTCCATCAGAGTTTCACCCTGGATGAAAGGGATGGTTTAAAAATGGGAAATTTGGGGTTTTTTTCTCCCTGGCCAATACAACAGCAAGTTCTCACACTCATCCTCACTAAATAATTCCTTATCCTTCATTTTTTCCCCCTTCCCATCCCAGAAAACCCACACCAAAACATGGGAAAAGATGGAAAATGCCAACAAAAACAAAAACAACCCCTGGAGACAGGAGCTCTCAGCACCTCAACACAAACAGGGAGTGAACAACACCAAAAAAAACCCAAAAACACACAAAAAACAACCCAAAAACACACAAAAAAACAACCCTCCAACACCTCCCAGAGAGCAAAATTCCCAAAAAAACCTAAAAAAACCCAGGAAAAGGCAGGACACAACAATGAGAATGAGAAAATTGGACACTTACTTCACTGAGGAAGGCTGTAGCACTTACTTGATTAATCTCATTCGTTAGTTGGGACAGGATTGTCACTCCTATGATGCAGTGCTCTACACTGTCCTGGGGAGGCAAAGGCACAGCTTTTGCTTTTTTTTTGGGAAAAAATTCCCTGATTTTTTAAGGTTATTTCCTTGGAAATAGGCTTGGCTAGAAAGGGTTAATTCTTATTAAAAAATAAACGAAACAAGGGAGGTTTTGGGAGGTGGATTTGGGAGGGTGAGTGCAGGAGGTTTGGAGAGATCCCAGGGATATCCATGGGGTGGAAAAGATGGGAAACAATTCCCTGCTCCCATCAACAATTCCCTGCTCCCAAGAACAATTCCCTGATTTTTAAGGAGTTTTTTCCCCTCAGAAACCCCTGCTGAAAATCACCCATTATGGAAGAACCCGAATTCCTTCTGGAAAGGAGGAAAGCTCCTGGATTTTGGGGAATCCTGGGAATTCTGAGGAGGGATCTGACCTGCAGGAACCCAATACAAAGCTGGGAACATCCACAAACAATTCCCTGCTCCCAGAAATAATTCCCTGATTTTTAAGGAGCTGTTTCCCCTGACTGAAAACACCCCCAAACTCCTTCATGCCAACAGAAAACTCCTGGATTTTGGGGAATCCTGGGAATTCTGAGCAGGGATCTGACCTGTAGGAACCTGATACAAAGCTGGGAACATCCACAAACAATTCCCTGCTCCCTTGAACAATTCCCTGAATTTTAAGGAGTATTTTCCCCTTAGAAACCCCCGAGTGGAAACCACCACTACGAAGACCCCAAACTCCTTTACACCACTGGAAAACTCCTGGATTTTGGAGAATCCCGGGAATTCTGAGCAGGGATCTGACCTGCAGGAACCCAATACAAAGCTGGGAACAATTCCCTGCTCCCTTGAACAATTCCCTGAATTTTAAGGAGTATTTTCCCCTTAGAAACCCCCGAGTGGAAACCACCACTACAGAAGACCCCGAACTCCTTGGTGCCACTGGAAAACTCCAGGATTTTGGGGAATCCCGGGAATTCTGAGGAGGGATCTGACCTGCAGGAACCTGGTGACGTCGTTGATGACGTTCCTGAAGACGTACTCATCCTTCTGGCAGTCAAACCAGCCCAGCTTGGTGATCCTGGCGTAGAGCTGGATCAGCGCCTGCGTCACGAACGTCGCCAGCTTCGGCCTCGTGGCCAGGTAGTTCAGCACATAATTCCCTGGAAAACAGGGAAAAGCTGGGGCTGGAGGGGARAATCCAGGTGGGAATGGCCCCATGGAAAAGGGAGATCTGGGGAGGTTGAGCTGAGGGAGGGAATGGGAGGGRAAGGTGATGGTGGGAGTAAGGGAGAAAGGTCGGGGGTTTGTTTGGGGGTTTAGGAGGCTGGGGAAGGGTTGGGTTCAGCCTGGAATAGACCTGGAAAAGGGTTGGATTTAGCCCTGGAAAAGGGCTGGATTTACCCTGGAATAGTCCTGGGAAAAGGGATGGATCTACCCTGGAATAGACTTGGGAAAAGGGTTGGATTTAGACTTGGAATAGACCTGGGAAAAAGGCTGGATTTAGACTTTAGAAAGGGCTGGATTTACCCTGGAATAGACTTGGGAAAAGGGTTGGATTTAGCCTTGGAATAGATCTGGAAAAGGGCTGCATTTAGCCCTGCAACAGACTCAGATAAAGGCTGGATTCCCACCTCAGGATTCCTACGGGATGCAGGGAAGCTCCCACCCAGGGAAAGGAGGGAAATCCCAGGGATTGGGCAGGAAGCTCCCACCCCAAGGAGGAGTGAATTCCCAAGGGAAGGAGGGAAGCTCCCACCCAAGGAGTGGAGTGAATTCCAGAGGAGAGGAGGGAATTCCAGAGGAAAGGAGGGAACTCCAGAGGAAAGGAGGGAATTTCCAGGAGACAGAAGGAAGCTTCCACCCAAGAAGAGGAGGGAATTCCATAGGAGAGGAGTGAATTCCCAGGGAGAGGAGTGAATTCCCAAGGACAGGAGGGAATCCCCACTCACGGATGTCGACGCGCTGCTCCAGCGGCAGCGGGTTGTTTGTGCGCGACACCAGTTTGGTAAGGCAGGTGGCCGCCAGTAACTGGGAATAGGAGGACTGTAAAACAAAAAACAGGGAAAAGAATTCCATAAAAACCCCRTGGAATGGCAATTCATGCAGCAGAGACTGACTCCAGAGCCTGGAAATTGAAGCAGAAACTTTCCTGGGAAGCAGCTCCCAGCTGGGCAGGGCGTGGATGAGCCACGTCCCACAAATTCCAACAATTCTGGGATAAACCCCCAGGTTTTGATAGGAATTTACAGGATTTTGGGATGTGGAACTCCAGGATTTTGGGGATCTGGGGATGTAGAACTTCATGTTTTTTGGGAGTTTTTAGGATGTGGCATTCCAT
Organism: Alauda arvensis; assembly: GCA_902810485.1. Classification (NCBI taxonomy): domain Eukaryota; kingdom Metazoa; phylum Chordata; class Aves; order Passeriformes; family Alaudidae; genus Alauda; species Alauda arvensis. Next base: position 55,994 of record CADDXX010001258.1, on the reverse strand, counting down.
GATTTTGGGATGTGGAACACCAGGATTTGGGGATTTGGGGATGTGAAACTCCAGGATTTTGGGGGATTTTGGGATGTGGAACACCAAGATTTTTGGGAATTGTGGGATGTGGAACTCCAGAATTCTTGGGAATTTTTGGGATATGGAACTCCAGGATTTTTGGGAATTTTTGGGACGTGGCATTCCATGATCTTGGGATACGGAACTCTATGATGTTGGGTGATTTTGGGATACAGAACTGCACGATTTTTTTGGGACATTTTGGGACGTGGCATTCCGTCATTTTTGGGGGATTTTGGGATGAGGAATTCCGGGATTTTGGGGGTGCCAGGGGCTGTACTCACGCTGCCTCTCTCCAGCAGCAGCTGGCACTTGCTCAGGCACTCGGGGCTGTTGGTGAACTCCACCAGGGCCTTCTCAGCCTGCAGGCGCGTGCCCGTGTCCGTGGTCTCATAGAGCTGCTTGCACAGGTTCTCCAGCTGGGCCAGGCTCTGCCCCAGGGAAAACAGGGAAAAACAGGGAAAAATGGGATTCAGGGAGAGCAGGGATCAGTACTGGGAGTCTGGGATTGTGCATGCACACACTGGACTTGCTGTGACTTTTCCTTTCCCTTTTCCCTTTCCTTTCCCAATTTCCTTTCCCTTTTCCCTTTCCCTTCCCATTTTCCTTTCCTTTCCAATTTTCCTTTTCCTTTTTCCTTTTCCCTTTTCCTTTTCCCATTTTCCCTTCCCATTTTCCTTTCCCATTTTCCCTTTCCTTTCCTTCCCTTCCCCTTTTTTCCTATTTTCCTTTCCCATTTTCCTTCCACTTTTGCAGGAATATTGCAGAAACTCTGCAAGAACTTTACAGGAATATTACAGGAATTTTGCAGGATTTTCACAGGAATTTACAGGAATTTTACAGGAATGTTATGGGAATTTTACAGGAATATTACAGGAATCTGACAGGAATTTTATAGGAATTTTACAGGAATTTTGCAGGATTTTTACAGGAATTCTGCAGGAATTTTGCAGGAATTGACCTGAATTTTACAGGAATTTTACAGGAATTTTGCAGGAATTCCAGGAGAAACCCAGGAATGAGGCTTTCCCTGGAATCACTTCTCTTCCCACTCCCAAGGAAACAATTCCAGCCTGNTTCCCATTTTCCTTTCCCATTTTCCTTTCCCATTTTCCTTTCCCATTTTCCTTTCCTTTCCCATTTTCCTTTCCCATTTTCCCTTCCCATTTTCCCTTCCCATTTTCCCTTCCCATTTTCCTTTCCCATTTTCCTTCCCTTCTCTTCCCCTTTTTTCCTATTTCCCTTTCCCATTTTCCTTCCACTTTTGCAGGAATATTGCAGAAACTTTGCAGGAACTTTACAGGAACTTTACAGGGATTCTGCAGGATTTTCACAGGAATTTACAGGAATTCTGCAGGAATTGTACAGGAATGTTATGGGAATTTTACAGGAATATTACAGGAATTTGACAGGAATTTTATAGGAATTTTACAGGAATGTTACAGGAATTCTGCAGGAATTGACCTGAATTTTACAGGAATTTGACAGGAATTTGACAGGAATTTTGCAGGAATTCCAGGAGAAACCCAGGAATGAGGCTTTCCCTGGAATCACTTCTCTTCCCACTCCCAAGGAAACAATTCCAGCCTGGGAATTTTGAGTGGCAGGGGCAGGGACAGAAGCCCCTTGTTTGTGCCTGMCCCGTGCCAGCCTTCCCATGGATCCTGGGAATTAACCCCCTCAGATCCACGGGAAAACAGGGACACAATTCCCAAAAAACGCAGCAGAACAAATCCCACAGGGAATCAAAACCCGGAATTCCCGTGGGAAAAAATCCCAGGAAAAGCAACAAATTCTCCAGCAGTGAATGCAGGGGGGAATAAATCCCAGCAGGATTGAAATCCCAGGTTTTAAAGGGATAAAGCCTCAAGATTTTACAGGAATTCTACAAGAATTCTGCAGGAATTTAGCAGGAATTTTTACAGGAATTTTTACAGGAATTTTTACAGGAATTTTTACAGGAATTTCCAGCAAATTTCCATAATTTGGGGAGTTTTCATCCATCATTTCCAGCAAATTTCCATATTTTTGGGAGCTTTCCCAAATTTCCCCTTCCAGGACATTCTGGGACCTCTCCCTATCCCAAATTCCCTTCCAGCCAATAAAAAAACATGGAAATGATCATTTTCAATCAATCCAAGATTTCCCAGATCCAAAGGAAAATCCATCATTATCCCAGGCAGGAAATTCCCATGGAATTCCATCCCACTTTAAGGCAGAAAACACTTCAGGAAGTTGGAATTAAAAGGAAAAATGGCAAAAATCTGCTTCCAAAGGGGAAAAAAACCTGGAAAATCCCAAAACATCCATTCCAAGCAAGGTCAGAGCAGCTCCAAGKGCAAAATTCCCACCAAAACCCAAAGAGATTGTTCACAATTCCCAGAAATTTGGGTTTTTTGGGATGAAAACCAGGTAGAATCCAGAAAAAATGGGTTTGGGCTTCACCATTCCAGGCATAAATCCATTAAAAAAGGGGTTGGGAATTCTTCACACCAGRAAAAAAATCCATGAAAAATTAATTTGGGCTTCAGCACTGCAGGAAAAATCCCTAAAAATTGGATTTGGGCTTCTTCACTCCAGGAAAAATCCATAAATTTTTTTTCAGGGCTTCTTCACATCAAGTAAAATTAATAAAAAATACTTTGGGGCTTCACCAAACCAGGAAAAATCCCTAAAAAATTGATTTGGGCTTCATCACTCCAGGAAAAAAAAAATCCATAAAAATTGTTTTGGGTTCCAGCACATCCAGMAAAATCCATTAGAAATTGAATTCAGGCTGAATAAAATCCATGGAAAATCCTTTTGGGTTTCACCAGACCAGGTACAAATCCCTCAGAATGGGATTTGTTCAGCACAATTCCACAAATTCCCCTGGGAATTTTTGTTGGGTGGGATTTTCCCAACTTTCCAAACCCTTCCCAAACCCTGCTGGGATTTAYTCCCAAAATCCCAAGAGCCATTCCCAAAGAATATTCCATGAAAGCACCTCTGGAGCCAGGCTGGGATTGTTGGGAAAGGGAAATTCCAGGGAAAACCTGGAGCCACTTCCAGAGGCTGAAGGGGAGAGGGATTGGGATGCAGGGAGAGGGCTCAGGGAATGGTTTCCCTCTGGAAAAAGGGGATTTAAATGGGATTTTGGGAAGGAATTCCCAGAGAAATTGCRGRTCCCTGGAAGTTTCCAAAGCCAGGYTGGGAAAWMMTGGAATAATGGAAGGATTTCTTCCCAAAATCCCATCCAAACCTCCTCTCCCCATTCCCAATCCCTTTTCCCAGCACTCCAAACCTCTCCAGAATCCCTCCGAGTTCCCAAATCCCTTCTCCAGCCCTGGAACATCTCCCAAAGTTCTGCTGTTAAACTTTAACCCCGCTGAGCTCCACCTTCCCAACCCCTGCAGCTCCCAATTCCCCACTCCCACCTGCCCCAATCCAGGATTTAACCCAAAAAAAACCCGGATTTGGAGGAGAATCCCATGGAAAAATCAGGATTTTCCCCGTGGAAATCCAGGTGAATGACCCAGCACTTCCCTTTGCCCCTGGGGATCACAATTCCCGAGTTAATGAACTGCTCAGCCCAGGATTGATTTATTCCCAGAATTCCAGGGATAATAAATAACTCCTGATTTAGGTGAGGTTTTGGCCTCASAGCAAATCCAAATCCGCCAGAACTGGATGGAAAACACCCCCAGGATTGGACTCTGCTGTCCCTGAGGGTGACAGCGGCTGCACCTCAGGGTTTGGGGTCAGTTTTGGGGGTTTTGGGATCAATTTTAGGGGGTTTGGGGTCAGTTTTGGGGGGGTTGGGGTCAGTTTTAGGGGGTTTGGGGTCAGTTTTAGGGGGTTTGGGATCAATTTCTGAGGGTTTGGGGTCTTCTTGAGAGGTTTCAGGGTTCCTTCAGAGGCTTTTGGGTTGTTTTCACAGAGTTTTAGCTCAATTCCTGAGGGTTTGGGGTCCTTTTCTGAGCGTTTGAGACCTTTCAGAGGGTTTGGGGTTCCTTTGAGAGACTTTAGGAACCCTTTCAGAGGGTTTTGGGTTATTTCAGAGGGGATTTGAACCCACTCACAGGGTTTAATTCCTTTCCTGAGGGGTTTTGTTCGCAGTTTGAGGGGTTCAGGTCCCTCTCAGAGGATTTTGGGCCCTTTCCCAGGGGTTTTGTCCCTCCACTCTAATCCGGAACCCTTCCATCCCCGATTCCCCTCCTGCCTCATGAACTTCTCCTCTCTGGGATTCCCTTTAAACATCCACGAAAAAAACCTTCTCCCAATTCTTGAGTGTCCACAGGGCTGGAAAAGGAACCGAAC
>CADDXX010001256.1:28985-58376 GCA_902810485.1 Alauda arvensis | reverse complement strand
TTGAGGGGTGTTTGCTGCTRGTTTGTGGCTATTTCAKCAGCTCCTYMAGGAATTCCTCAGAACTGTCAGTGGTCACTCAGGTCTGGGTGTAAGGGATGGGGCAGGTTCCTCCAGCCTGAATCTTCCCAGGAATGGTGCAGAATTCCTGGAGATATTTCAACCTTCTGAGTGGTCATGGGATGTTTCTGAGCATTAAAGTAATTGTTTAATCAAAAGAGGTTTGAGGCTCCAATAGTTTCAAGGCAAAAAGGAAAGCCCCTCTGTTCTGGAGAGCTGGGAATGCTCAGCCTGGAGAAGAGAGGGTTCCATGGAGATCTTAGAGCCCCTTCCAGTGCCTAAAGGAGCTCCAGGAGAGCTGCAGAGGGGCTTTGGACAAGGGCCTGCAGGGACAGGACACAGGGAATGGCTTCCCACTGCCAGAGAGCTGGGTTAGATGGGATTTCGGGAAGGAATTATTCCCTGAGAGGGTGGGGAGGCCCTGGCACAGGGTGCCCAGAACAGACTGTCCCATCCCTGGAAGTGTCCAAGGCTGGGTTTGGACGGGGCTTGGAGCAGGCTGGGCTAGTGGAAGGTGTTCCTGCCATGGCAGGGGTGGAATGGGATGGGATTTAAGGTCCTTTCCAACCCAAACCATTCCAGGATTCCTTCTCTGATTCTAAATCTTCCCTTGGGGCTGCTGCTCCTCTGTGAATCTCCCAGGTACCTTTTGGTGGGAAGAGCCAAGCTCAGCCCCTGTGCTCCAGCAGGCCCAGCAGTGCTTGGAATTTCCCTGACATGATCCCAGGGTCAGTGTTGCTTCTGTTTTCAATGTGCCATTCCTCAGCCAAGCCTTCACTTTCTTTTCCTCCAGAGGCAGTGACAGCCTCAAGTGGTTTATCCTGTGCCATTGGCTCCTGTTCCCTCTGCAGTGAGGCTGGAGCCAGCCCTGTTTTATTTGAATATATTGGTTTTTTCCCCCATCATTCTTGTGGAACTAGAGCTGTCAGCCTAATCTCTCCTGGTTCCTGTTGACTTTTCCAACAGTAGCTGTTTTTTTCAAGCCTGGTGGTACAACACTCCTGCTCCTTTCTCCAGTGCTTTTCCCTTTCTCCTGATTCCCAGTGCAGTTCTCTTGCTGCTTGTGATTCTGTGGTATCCAAGAGTTTTCTAGGTGTCCAATGAAATAAAAAACCTCAACAAGGGAGTGTGGAATCCAGGAATGGCAGCACCAGGGAGGTCAGGATGTTGGGATATGCACTGCACACAACGAGGTTGGAAGGAGGGAGGTGGTGCAGAGGATTTGACAGTTCAGCTTCCCCAGTTGTGGCTGCACAGGTCCATGGGCTGCTGGAGGCTGTGGGGGAGATGTTCCTCATGGAATGCAACTCAGGAATGCTGTGGAAATCAGGCTTGGTGGGTAAGGGGAGGTGTCCATGTTCCTTGTGGGGTGGGATGAGTGTTAAATAAAGGGAACATGTTTATCAGGGAGATACCCAGTGAGATTTAGGGTGATTTGAACAGCTCCTGCTCCTCACTTCCAGTGGCTCTGAAGCCATTAGAAATTTTTGGAGCTGGACTCCTCCCAATTTCCTGTTTGGGCCCCTTTCAGCCTGTCTGAGAGGAGCTGGTTCCATGTGGGAGCTGATCCAGCATTGCTTCCAGCCTGCTCCTCATGTGGATGTCCTGTCACATCCCCAGGTCTGTAACTCACCCCTGGAGCTTCAGGTGAACTCCTGGGGTTATTCCCAAGCTGTTTATCAGGGAATGTTGGAATTACTGAGAACACCCCTGGATTTGGGAGCTCACCAAGGGCTGCAGCACTTCAGCAATGGGCTAGAGTAGCTCCTGCCAAATCCCTGCAGAGTTTCTGGCTGTTGCAGGAGGTCCAAGCCACCTGCCTGTGTTGGGCCCTTCCGTTTTATTTCCCTCACTTGGACTTTAATGGATTTTCCTGGTGCATCCCTGCTCCATCCGTGGAAGGATTTGTTTCAGCAGTGACCTGGTTTCTCTTCACAAACTTGCAGATGTTCCAAGGCTTTTCCCCTTCATTATGTGTGTGGAATTCCTTTCCTGAAGTACAGTTTAATGCAGTTTTGATACAACTTCAGGGAAAAAAAAGCATTGAAAACAGGATTTTTAGGACCTTCTGGAGCAGGAAACTGGATGCTTGTGTCTGGAAGATGTAGGGAGTCTGACCTACCTCCTTGGAGATTTTTTTGAAAGCAAAACTCTACATTTGTTTGGAATCCCTCCCTTGACATTCCCAGTTTGAGCTGTGTTTTGTTGCTCTTTTCCCTGTAATCTCCAGCACGTGGCCATGCCAAGTTGCTTGGCTTCCCATCTGCTGCTCCAGGAAATCCTCTGGCTTTCTTGGGGGAAATGGTTGGATTATTGTTTCCCCCCATGTGTCCTTTGCTTTCCCAGGGCCAGTGCTGATACAGCTGGAAAACTGTTCCAGCTCCCTCCTGCTCTGGAGGGAGAAGGGATCTGTAGGAGCAGGGATTGCCACACTTGGAGAGGGAATTCCAGCATTTATGTGCTGAGCTTTTCCCTAGGAACTTGTGATGTTATTGGGATGTTACTGGGATGGTTTGGGATGTTACTGGGATGTCACTGGCATGGTCTGGCATGTTACTGGGTGAGGTGTGGGGGCTTTCAGAAGCTGTGATGCCTCCTTTCTCCATCTGCTTTCCAGAGGGAATAGTTGAACACTTGTGGAAGGATGCATTGAGGACAGGGACGTTGTGAAATTCTTGCCCAGTGTGTCCATGCAGTGGCACAATCTCTGTAACAGATGAGCCAGGGTGGTGTGAAGGGGTTCCTCACTGCTATTTTGGGAAAAGAGAAGTGAAGGTTTCTGCAGCAGTGTTTCCATGGGGTTATGCCATTCCTGCTGAGCTCAGCCCTGGTTTCTTGTGGCACATCCCTGTCTGCCTGTGCTCATGGGAGCACAAGAGAAAGGTTTGCTTCTCCTTTGACAGGCAGAAATGTCCCAGGAACACCCTGATTTCCATGGGTTTGAATGCACTCTCACATCTCAGGATCTCTGAGGTTTTCCTGGCTCCCCAGCTAGTCCCTGCCTAAGCTCCCAGAGCTGGAGGCTTTGCCTGAGGAGTCTGTAAGAATTCCAGTGTAACTCTATCCACTCCTGATGTGAATTTCTAGTGTGGAGCATCAGTTTGCTGTAGGCTGGAGCAGTGTTTTAGTAGCATTTAAATTGCCATTTGTTATTCCCCTACTGAAGGATTCAGCCACACTGGGTATAAACAGCTCACATGGGAGTCCCCAGAGCTGGGAAGGAAGGGTACAGGATAAAAGCTGCTGAGTTGGTCCAATATGGATCCCTTCAGGGAAACCCTTTCCAGGGGTTTGGAAAAAGGGCAATGGCAGCTTGTCCAGTGTGAACATCTGCAAGTGTTCAGAGCAGCATCAAAAGACAGAAGTGAGACCTAGACATGTGGAAATTAAGTCCAGAAAGGAAGAGTGAAGTGGGAATGATTGGCTGCAGTGGAATGAGAGAACATTCCAGGCATCACATTCCACCCCCCTGCCATGGCAGGGACTTTTCCACTATCCCAGGCTGCTCCAAACTTTGTCCAGCCTGGCCTTGGACACTTCGAGGGATGGGGCAGCCACAGCTGCTCTGGGCACCCTGTGCCAGGGCCTGCCCATCCTCCCAGGGAAGGATTCTTTCCCAATATCCCACCTGTCCCTGCCCTCTGGCAGTGGGAAGCCATCCTCCCCTCATCCTGTCCTTCCAGGTTCTTATCCAAAGTCCCTCTCCAGCTCTCCTGGAGCCCCTTTGGGCTCTGGAAGGGGCTCTGAGGTCTCTCCAGAACCTTCTCTTCTCCAGGTGAACACCCCCAGCTCTCCCAGCCTGGCTCCAGAGGGGAGGGCTTTCACAATCCAGGATTGTTTAGGTGGGAAGGGACCTTAAAGCTCATCTCACCCCCTGTCCTGGGCAGAGACACCTTCCATTAAACCTGTTTGCTTCCAGGGATGGGGGGGAGGGGGCCACAGCTTTTCTGGGAGACCTGTGCCAGGGTCTCATCACCCYCATGWRATTTCTTCCCAGTGTCCCATCTAATTCTCCTTCTGTCAGTGGGAAGCTGTTCCTCTGTGTCACACTGCACATGGGCTGTGTTAATCCCTTTTTCCCCCAGCATTGCCCATCTCCTGGGCCATCCCAGCACAGCTCCAGCCTTCCATTCCAGAGCTGGAGCTGGAGGGGAGATGTTTTTCAGGGAGTGTTAATGAGGTTCCTTGTCTGGGTGGCTCCTGCCTGAGAGAGAGAGAGAGAGAGAACCTGGAACAACAGGAAAAACTTCTTTAGGAATAACAGCTCACTGCTTGGCCCTGGCTGAGGAGCCAATCTGGGGTAATGTGTTGGTGAGGAGACAGTTTGGAGGATGTGGATTCCTACTTTCTCCTTGAAGTAAGGTGTGAGTAACCTTGGAGAGAGGAATTCCTGCTCTACCAGGCAGTGTTTAGGATTGAGGGGGGAAGGGAAGGGGTTAAAGGAATCTGGTTGGAATTACTGCTGGATTGGCAGGGTTGGATCTGATGGGGTTGGTGATAGGTAGAACAGCTTGGCTGCTGCAGGAGATTATTTTGGGATAATGTAAGGAGGAAATGACAGCAAATACGATGCTGAGAAGGCAAAAGCAGAGAGGTTGTGTCAAAAGTCCCTTCTCAGTCTGCATTTGGGGTTGTTTGGGGACAGCAGAGGTTTGAAATCCCAGCACTTGCATACTGGGAACATAGAGGATGTGGGAAATAAAAATAAGGATTTGTATCCTCCCAGAGTGCTGAGTGCGCAGAGTGTTGATGTTTTCACACCTGACCACAAACACTGAGCTGCTCTGGGAGAGCTGGGAATRTTCACCCTGGAGAAGGGAAGGATCCAGGGAGACCTGAAATCTAAAGGGGCTTCAGGAGAGCTGGAGAGAAGTCTGGAGAAGGGCCTGGAGTGGCAGGACAAAGGGGAATGGCTTCCCACTGCCAGAGGGCAGGGTTGGATGGGATATTGGGAAGGAATCCTTCCCTGGGAGGGTGCTGAGCCCTGGCACAGGGTGCCCAGAGCAGCTGTGGCTGCCCCATCCCTGGATGCATCCAAGGCCAGGTTGGATGGGGCTTGGAGCAACCTGGGATAGTGAAGGTGTCCCTGCCTGTAGGAAGGGGTGGAACAGGATGGGATTYAAGGACTGTCCCAATTCCAACCATCCTGGAATTCTACAGGTGTTTTATTCCATCCAGGCTCACCTGAGTCATCCATCCAAATCCAAGCAGGTCCAACATCATTCCTTGCCTACAGGCAGCCCAGCTCTGCAGCCCCAGGAGTCTTGAGGCTGAGGAGCCCTCAGGCAGTGGCAGAGCCAGCTCAGGAGGTGAAGCCCTGGAGTTGTGCTGACTTCAGGAGCACTGTGCCTGCCTTTGGCATGCTCCTGGCTGGGACAGCTCTGCTGAGCTCCATAAACCAGCATAACTGATGGTTTGGAATCCAGGTGTCCACTGCCCTGAGCCCTGCAGGAGGGACTTGGCTTGGGAGTGCTCTGGGGTTGGGAAAAAAATAGGAACAACTGGGGACGTTTTGGTTTTTTGCAGTCAAGAATAACTGACCCTGCTTCAAGGGGTAATTGTCCTCCCCAGGATAACTGACCCTTCTCCCATGGGCTAACTGACCCTTCTTCCATGAATAACTGACCCTTCTCCCATGGGTAACTGACCCTTCTCCCAGGGGTAACTGACCCTTTTTCAAGGGCTAACTGACCCTTCTCCCAGGGATAACTGATGGCAGCTGTTGGAAAACTCCTCATCCCAGTCCTTCAGACTTGTCTCCCAGCTGGCTGCCCTTGCTGAGCTCTGGAAATGGAGAAATTCCAGGGTTTTTTAGCCAATGGTGACTGTTGGCACGTGGACATAAAATCCAGGTGGGATGTGTCAGGACATTGTGGTGGAACTCCAACCAGCAGCAATGCACAAGGAATATCCTGCTCCAGACCCCATCCACTTCTCTGGGAACTGGAAAAAGCACATCCTGCTTTTCCTTTCAGTTTCATGTGGTTAACTGGATGTTTTTTGTGCTTTTCAGGTGCTGGAGAGTCTGGGAAAAGCACCATTGTGAAGCAGATGAAGTGAGTGCAGGCTGGAACCTTTGTTTTTGTGTGAGATGGGGTTAAAAATTGTGTGGTGCCCTTCTGGTTTGGCTTGGGAGTAATAAGCTGGTTTCCTTCCAGGATTATCCATGAGGATGGCTACTCAGAGGAGGAATGCAAACAGTACAAAGTGGTTGTGTACAGCAACACCATCCAATCCATCATTGCCATCATCAGAGCCATGGGGAGGCTAAAGATAGACTTTGGGGAAGTTGCCAGAGCAGTGAGTATTGTGTTTATTTCCTTAGCCTGAACTGTGTTAATGAATCCTGCAGTTACAGTCTGGAGTTACAAGATAAAGTAGCAAAAAACCTGTCATAACTTCAGTGTATTGTCAGAACAAAACAATATTTTAATGAGTACTAGGTAGGAACCTTTAGTAGTGTGAATGCTCAAATAAAAAATCCCCAAATCTTTCTCTAAATTATTTGAATTTTTGGGAATTTGGAATTTGAAATTCTGGGAGGTTTGAGGCACTGCTTTCCCCCTCCCCTCTAGCTCTGCTCATTCCCTGGCCTGTTTGCTGCATTTATGTCCAGCACTTTGAGCTGGAAGTCAGGAAGCCTTGATCCTTGTGGTGGTGGGAAAGGCACAGAGTGGGAACTGCAGGCTCCTGGAAATGTGCAGGAGAAGGGAATTGTGTCAGCACAGAGATGTTCTGCCTCGTGCTGCAGTTGATCCAGCCCTGGATAGTTTGAATTTATGGTATTTAATTTGGGTTTATGATCCCAAGTCCTGGCCAAAGGGCACATCTTCACTCAAATGTTTACCCAGGCTGTTGTTCAGCTGCTGCTTCAAATCCTCCCAGAGTTCCCTTCCACCTCTCCTGGTGCTTGTTGAAGCCAAGTTGGGATCTTGGAGCTGGAACAGGGAAGATGCTGAGTCCAAGTCCTTTCTCAGTTACCTGCCCATGCTGAGGTGGCTTCACAGGAGCAGAAAGCCATGGATTTTCACCATCCCAAAGGGCAAAAACCTTGCCATGCTTTCCTAGGAAAAGGCCAAATGCATCAAACCAGAGTGACCCACAGAGATGCAGAACTGGGGTCTCTCTGCATTTGGCTGTTAACACCTCGATAAAGTGGATTTGGGATCAGCACCCTGGGCTTGGCACATGCAGGGTTTGGGGCTCAGGGCASAGGAGCCAGTGTCAGGAGGAGAATGCTGGAGTGGAAGGTCTCTCACAGCTCCCAGAAGGACCTGACAGGTCTGATCAGGGTAGCAATAAAAGCAGAGGGGGCTACAGGGCAGCAGRGCTTCCCTGTCCTAAAGCACTGGGTAACCTGGACAAGAGCTGCTCTGGCTTCTGAGGGGGATTTTTCATGCTCAGATCCCAATCAGTCCATCCCATTTCCTGATGAGATGTTTTATTAGGGAATCAGTCTCCCTCACTTCTGACAGCTTTAGCAGCAAAAGGCAAATCATCAAAGCTTTGGTCCCATGACCTCTTCCCTGTTTTCCCATCCCTGTCCCATCACCTTTTTTCCCTTTTCCCTGTGCTGTGCCACACCAACAGAGGTTTTCCAAGTAAAACCTCCAGTCCAGTTCATTGGTCTGGAGCAGCACATCAGCATTCCCACCTTTCCTCTGAAACATTGCACCAAATGACTGCAACCCCATGGTTTTGATGGGAATGGTACCTTTGGGGCTGTGATCCCCATGCAGGACAYCTCACCCCACAGCCTGCAGCTTCTCCCCCAACAATTCCCTTTCTGGCTGCAGGAGGTCAACACCTCCATGGCTTTTGGGAGACAACTGAATGGGCTGGGCTGTGATTAATCAGAGCAGTGATTAACGAGAGCAGAGCTGAGTGTCCTTGCTGTGTGGGGGGCTGTGTGTGGGAGCACATGCCCAGGTTGTTGCAAGAAGGACAAGAARGACATTGAGGGGCTGGAGCGTGTCCAGGGCAGGGAATGGAGCTGGGGAAGGGKCTGGAACCCCAGGAGAGACTGAGGGAGCTGGGAAAGGGGCTCAGGCTGGAGAAAAGGAGGCTCAGGGGGGCCCTTGTGGCTCTGCACAACTCCCTGACAGGAGGGGACAGCCGGGGGTGTCGGGCTCTGCTGCCAGGGAACAGGGACAGGAGGAGAGGGAACAGCCTCAGGCTGGGCCAGGGCAGGCCCAGGTTGGACAGCAGCAGGAATTTCTTTGTAGAAAGGGTGGTCAGGCCTTGGAAAGGGCTGTCCAAGTGAGGTGGTGGGCTCCCCATCCCTGCAGGTGTTCATGGAACAGTTGGATGTGGCACTCAGTGCTCTGCTCTGGGCACAGGTCAGTGCTTGGATCCTGGAGATCTTTCCCAAGCTCAGGGATTCTGGGATTCTGTGCAAATGGCAGCTGCTTGACTGTGTCACCCTCATTGTTCCTGCAAAGGAGAGCAACACTCCTGAAATTTAAATTGCCACTTCCCTGACACTCAGCAATTTCCAAAATGGGATCCCCTCACCCTGCAGGTCAATATTCCCAGTTCACTCCTTCCAGCTTTCCCTTTCCTCCTGTCCTTTTGCCTGGCACCTCACAGGGAATGCTATCTCAAAACTGTTCTGATTTTCAATTCTTCTTATCCTGGTCCTAAAATCAACACAGCTGTTRAACAACTGGAAGGTTCTGAGTAGATAAACAGGCTGCTAATGGAATTTTTGATGAAATGCCTCATCTTTTTCCAAGGGCAGGTTAGTGCAGGAAGGGGAAACTGTTCCTTTGATGAGCAAAACAGTTGTTGTTTTTTTCCTCTTCTATTTTTTTTTAACTGACATTCTTGGTCTCTCTGCAACAAATATTTGACACTCTGAAAGGTGATTTTCAGCATTTCCAGCTGAAAACTCATCTCAGTTTAAACTTTAACCCTTGGAAAAATGAGTTGGGAGGAGCGTTGTGGAGAAGTTTTAGCTGTACCACAGCTCACTGCCTGCAGGGTTTTGCTGTTCAGAGCATATTTGAGCTTGAAAACAAAGCAGAATCCTTAATTTGCAGCACCTTGGCAGGAGTTTGGATCAAGGGAAGGGCTGACAGGAGTTTTTTTGGATTTGTGCATGCCTTTGCAGCAGGAAAGGAGGAAATTCAGGTTCCAAGGGAGAAAAGAGATTGATGAGGAGGGAGAAAGGAAGGAATGATTTMATGGAAAGATGTGAAGAAGAGGAGGAAAGCTTAAGGACATGGGCAGGGAGCAGGAATGGAGCTGAAGGAGGAACCTTGSTGTGTGTCTGSATGWGGAGGAAGAGGAGGAAGATGAAGGCAGCTGGAGAAATGGAGCAGATCAGGAAAAGAGGCTGCTACCCTACTTTTGTACTTACCTGCTTGACCCAGCTGCCTTCCAGAGGTGGATTTTGGAGAGTTCTTCTTGTTCCTGGATATTTGCAGCCACCCCTGTCCAGGTGCAGGTGCAGGTCTGGCTGCTGCCAGGAGCTGCCAGGACCTGGGATGAGGATCTTACACCTGGGATGAGCCCAGGCATTTCCTGAGAAGTGCCCCAGGAAGTTCAGCTTCCTGTCCCAAAACCACAGGAAGTTGCACCAAACCAATGTTATGATGCATCTGCTGCTTGGCAACTCCGTGGTTGGGAAATGCTGCCAGTGGGTTCATTTCTTCACAGCAAACTCCTGCCCTTTAAGTTCTTCTGGTTCTTCCACAGGCCTTGCAGAATTCCCAGGATTTTCCTCTCCCTCCCCACATGGCTCCTGTCCTGCCTTGTCTCTGGTGTTCCCCAATTCATTCCCCTGTCCATGTTTAGAACCATGCAATGCCCTAAGCTGGAAGGGACCCACAAGGATCATCAAGTCCAGCTCCTGGCCTTGCACAGGACATCCCAAAATCCCACCCTGTTTTGGGGGGGATTTTCTTCCATGGATGAGAGCATTGTCCAAATGCTCCTTGRGCTCTGCCAGCCTTGGGGCTGTGACCATTCCCTGGGGAGCTGTTCAAGTGCCTGACCACCAAGGATGGATGTCCTGCACCCCTTTTTATGCAGGCTTTGTCTCACTTCTCTTGGGGATTTCACTTCCCTGTCCTCTCATTATCTCCTACAAACAGCACTGRAACCTCAGTGTGAGCAGCTGTTCAATCTGTGCCCCATTTACTGCTTTTCCAGCTGAAATCCAGTTTTCTGCTGGGTTTCCAGACCAGTTCTGGCTCCACATCAGATTCTGGGGCTGAGACACATGGGATGGAGGAAGAGAGGAACAGACAAGTCACTGCTTGTGAAAATCAGGTGGCACCAAGAGCAAGGGTGCTGTGGCAGAGAGCTGAGCATTTCAGCATGGAATTGTTCCCAAAACTCCCCTTGCTGCTGTTTCCTGCATCACTGGGCACTCTTCCCTTGTGCAGGCAGAGATCCTGCCTGTCAGAGCACTGCCCTGGCAGGCTGGAGATGCTATGGGAGGAGAGGAGGTGAGGATAACACTAATCCAATCTCTCCTGGAATCATAACATTTTCCAGGTTTTCTTTGGTTTTTTGATTTAAAGAACACTGGAGTAGCTCCTGGTCCAAGCTGTTGATGTGGAAATGCTCAGTGCCTTTCCCAGCACCATCTGATAAAGCCCCCTGGAGCCACCCTGGGTTTTGTGGAAAATTGCAGAAATCTGTTTAAATTGCCTTTTTTGCAACTTCCCATTTATCTTTCCCTGTGATGTGAGCAAGGGCTCTGTGGCTCCCAGCTCCTSCCTCCAGCCAGTGCTGTGGGGAAGCACTTGGGACCTCTGTGCATGACTGGGGAAGTTAAATCCCATCTGATTCCATGGGCAGGGACACCTTCCACTGTCCCAGGCTGCTCCAAGCCCTGTCCAGCCTGGCCTTGGACACTCCCAGGGATCCAGGGGCAGCCACAGCTTCTCTGGGCATTCCATTCCAGGGCTTCACCACCCTCACAGGGAAGAATTCCTTCCCAATATCCCATCCAACCCTGCCCTCTGGCAGTGGAAGCCATTCCCTGTGTCCTGTCCCTCCATCCCTTGTCCAAAGTTCCTCTCCAGCTCTCCTGGAGCCCCTTTAGGCTCTGGAAGGGGCTCTGAGCTCTCCCTGGAGCCTTCTCCTCTCCAGACTGAACATTCCCACCTCTCCCAGCCTGGCTCCAGAGCAGAGAGGCTCCAGAATAATGGAATCCCAGGATTAAGGGGTCTTAAAATTCATCTTGTTCTACCCCTGCCAGGTGCAGAGACACCTTCCAGTGTCCCAGGCTGCTCCAAGCCCTGTCCAGCCTGGCCTTGGACACTCCCAGGGATCCAGGGGCAGCCACAGCTTCTCTGGGCATTCCATTCCAGGGCTTCACCACACTCCCAGGGGAGAATTCCTTCCCAATATCCCCTCTAAACCCCTGTTTGGGGTGCAGCAGGATGAATGTGAAGSATATTTCCTTTTCACATGTCTCCAGATTTTCAAGATACTTGGAAATGTCACCAAGCACATAATGCTTTGAAGTGTTTTTGTTCCTAGTTTTGATACTTCTGCATTTCAGGCAGATCCCAGCCTGTGGAAGCTGTAGGTAATTATCTGCAGTCTCATGGGCAATTAGCACAGTTCCTGATCAGCCTTTCTCTAGTCCTGCACATCTCCTCGTGTTCCCAAATGCCAGTTCTGGCCTAAATTCCCTGACATGGTGCTGGATAAAACCTAGATTATTTCTAAGTGGGGTTTTTCCTTCTCCTCTCTYTCTYCCCTCCTCATTTTTCCCTCCCTCCCTCCTTTTTTCCCCTCTCCTCTTCTTTTTCTCCCCCTTATCTTTTATCCCTCCCCTCCTCTTCCACCCCCTTTTTTTTCCTCTCCCCTTTTCCTTTCCCCTTTTTCCCTCTCCTCCCACAGAGTGTGATCAGAGCTGGGGATGTCCAGCCTGGAGGAGAGAGGCTCCAGGGAGACCTTGGAGCTCCTCCAGAGCTGGAAAGGGGCTTTGGACAAGGGAGGGAGGGACAGGACACAGGGATTGGCTTCCCACTGGCAGAGGGCAGGGTGAGATGGGATATTGGGAAGGAATTCTCCCTGTGAGGGTGGGGAGGGGTGGACACAGGGTGTCCAGAGCAGCTGTGGCTGCCCCTGGATCCCTGGAAGTGTCCAAGGCCAGGCTGGACAGGGCTTGGAGCAACCTGGGATAGTGGAAGGTGTCCTTGCCATGGCAGGGGCTGAAATGAGATGAGCTTTAAGGTCTCTTCCCACCCAAACCATCCTGGAATTCTGGGATTCAGTGATCTCTGCACACACTGGCCTCGTGCCAGCCTGGCACAGGATGTCCCAGGAATGCCTGGAAGGTCAGCAGGACAAACAAGTGACACTGCAGGTTAGATCAGCACTTTTTTGTACTTAGAGCCTGATTTTAAGCATGAAAAATGAAGGAAAACAAACCCAAATTGGCTTTTTGGAAGTTGGTGGGTTGAAGGATGAGGAATAGCTGGCCATGTAAACACAGGGATCCAAGGTGGGGAAGGAGGGGTGCAGCCTCAGCCTGTGGGGTGAAGGAGGTGGTGGGGAGGGGTTGGAAKTGTGTGGGATGAGGGGAGGCACAGCAAGGTCTGTGTTTGCTCTCAGAGCTGTGTGTGAGTTGGCTCTGACTGGGAGCTGGGCTGTGCCAGCTGGGGGCTGCAGCCACTGGGAGCAAGGGGATTCAGACTCTGCTTTTCCAGCTTTTTGGGGTATCTTTTTCAAGTTCCACTTTATCTGAAATACAAGTGGCACTAGCTGGGCTCTGCAGCTTGGATTTTTGGGAAGCACAGCTGCTTCCTCTGTCCACACTTGGCAGGACTTCCAGGGTTTCCCAGAAATCCCCTTTGCTGGGTTTTCCAACCACTTGTGTTTCCATGGGATTTGCCCTTTAGGTCTCTCTGGAATTAGTCTGGCAAAGTTTATTGTTTCAGGCAGCACCACGGAATCAGCCTCATTACCTGATTGAGTTTGTTTGCTGGGAATTTGCCAGCTCCATTCCCTCCTCCATGGCTGCTCCCAAAGCCTTAATTAGCAATGATACCAATTTCAGTGCCCGAACTTCCAGCTGGCTGTTGGGAGCAGGTGTTTACAGCTTCAGCTTGGCCTTGGCAGTGCTGGGATRAGAGTGGGACTTTATCTTAAAGGASTTTTCAGCCCAAACGATTCCATGGTTTGTCACATCAGAGGTGTGGCCTGTATCAAAGCCAGGCTTTGAGGAGCTGCTGGGCCATTCTTAGCATTCCCTTTGGCTTTTSATACATTGTGTCTCAGCTAAATTTRCTCTGGTAGGAGAGGGAGAGGAGAAAAAACCTGGGCATGGTCCTGCCTCAGCACAAATATTCCTTGGTGGGAGCTGAGGAAGGTAAATACCTTCCAAATCATGTTTTACTAAACTGAAACTAAAGCCAGGCTCAGCCCTGGTCACAGAGCAGCTCACAAACCTGCCATCCTGCTGGAGTTGGGAGAGGGAGGAGAGGACTGGCTCTTCCTGGACTGAATCCACTCTCACATGCCAGCTCTGTGTGAAAAGCCCCGTGGCACTGGGCAGGTCCTGGCAGATCATTGGGTTTGGGGTTTAGAAACAGGGCAGGGCTCTGCAAGTCCTGGCCAGGGGAATGCTGGGGCTGCTGGAGGAGGGATGTGTTGCTGGGGTTCCTAGCACAGCTTTGTGCACGTGGGAAGAAGCCATTCCTGGCTGACAATGGCTCTGTGATAACAATGTGTGATTTGGGAGGGTTTCTTACACCCACAGAGCCCCTGAGCCTCTCAGTGACACAGGTGATTAAAACCTGCTCCCGAGGAAGAACACAGCCTGTGCCATCCCAGCAGAGCTGGGGGATCTGTGTCATCTTTGTGAAAGCAGGAGGCTGAGCCTGCAGGGAACACAAGCTCAGAGGTGTTGCTGGCTGCAGTGGGATTTCTCATCCTGCTGGGAATCATCTGCACCTCGTGCTGCTGTGCCTGAGAGCTGAACTCCAAAAGGAATGTGCTGGGGCTGGAATTAGTTGAGGTCTTGATGGGAAAATTGCTGCAAGGATGTGGCTTCTTGCAGGGCTGTATCCTCAGAGAGTGCTGTGTCAGCTTGTTGGGGAAGGAGGTGACTGGATCTGCCTGGTTTGGGATGGTTTTTTAGGCTCCATCCCTTCTCTCCCAGCTCCTTTGACACATCCCTGCCCTGTAACAGCAAACCCTTGGCTTTATTGCCTTGTGCTTTGAAGCGAGAGACCTTGACTGTGGATTGCCCTGGGAGATGCAGCCCTGGCACAGCTCTGCATTCCCTCCCTGCCCTCCCCAGCCAGCACCACCTCCAGGGTCATCCAGGGAGGGGTTAAAATCCCCAAAGCCCCAAAACATCCCTGAGGACAGCCCCAGGGGGTTGTTCACTTCGAGGGCCGTGCTCTGTGAGGGAGATAAATGAATTCTGCGCTTTGTTCTGCAGTTTATAAAAGATTCATGGTGAGGCAGCCGACTAAAAAAAGCCTCTTGTGTTGTCTTTTCTGCTTTAGTTACCTAAATGACTTGGATAGAATATCCCAGCCGACCTACATTCCCACTCAGCAGGACGTGCTGCGGACCAGAGTGAAAACCACGGGGATTGTGGAGACTCACTTCACCTTCAAGGACCTGTATTTCAAGTGAGTGAAGGGCTGTGCCCGTGCCCTGCACTGGGGCACATCCCACACTTGCTCCTGGCTGAAGTGTCCTCCTTCCCTCCGTTATCCCTCTCACTGGAGAGACCCGTTTGACTTTGATTTGCCTTCTGTTCTTTTCAGCTGCTTTTATGTTGGAATCGCAGACACAGGTACTGACTGCTCGTTTGCAGGATCCAATCCCAAAAATAATACTAAAAGGACACTGACTGGAGTTTGAGTTTGAGTTTAACCCTTTCCTCGGGGCAGAGGAAGCGAGCCAGGCTGTGGCTGCGGGGTGCATGGTGTGCTCCATGTGTTCCTCTGGGCATTGCCAGCCTGTGCCTGGCACTGCAGGGGCTGAGACTTTGCTGTCCCCTCTGCTGATCCAGTCCCTGCCAGGCTGTGGATGCAGCCTGCTCCTGGCAGTGTCCCTTTACATGTCACTAACGAGCTTCCTCTAACCTCAGAGCAGCTCCTGCTGCCTCCATACTGAGGCTGCATCCCTCGTTCCTCACCTTGGATCCCTGTAGCTCCCCCTCCTGCTGCTTAGGAATTCCTTGCTKCAGATCCCATGTGTGCTCCTGACAAGCAGCTGGAGCCCCAGGGCATTGCTGTGCCCCGGGCTGTGTGTAGGATAGTGCAGTGCCTGTGGCTCAGCCCCCTTCCCTCTGTCTGTGCCAGTGGTGTGGAGCTTTTCCTGCTCACATTCCTAAAAAGCATCTGGTGGCTTTTTTAGAAATGGGGTGTGAAACACTTTGATGGAGTTGCAGCAAAATCCAAGTGGTGCTTCTGAAATCCAAGGGTTTTAACAGGATCCCAGACTGGTTTGGATTGGATGGGAGCTTAAATCCTATTCAGTCCCACCCCCTGCCATGGGCAGAGACACCTTCCACTGTCCCAGGGTGCTCCAAGCCCTGTCCAGCCTGGYCTTGGACACTTCCAGGGATCCAGGGGCAGCCACAGCTTCTCTGGGCACCCAGTGCCAGGGCCTCACCCTCAAAGGGAAGGATTTCTTCCTTAGCCCATCTATCCCTGCCCTCTGGCAATGGGAAGCCATTCCCCTGTGTCCTGTCCCTCCAGGCACTTGTCCCAAGTCCCTCTGCAGCTCTCCTGGAGCCCCTTTAGGCACTGCAAAGGACCCTCAGGTCTCTCTGGAGCCTTCTCCTTCCCAGCTCTCGTGGCTCCAGAGCAGAGGAGCTCAGTCCTTGGAGCATCTCCGTGGTGCCCTCTGGAGAAGGAAACTTTTGCACAGTTTTTGGGAGAACAGCATTTTGGCTTCTGAACAGTGCAATTTAAGAAGATTTTTAACAATGATGCCAAAATACTCAGCATCWTTGATTTCTTTATGCAGCTTTTGGTCTATCCAGGGGATAACTTGTCTTCCCATGGTGATGGATCAGGATTAGCATGTCCAGTGTTCCTTTAATCATCTCCACCCTCCTTGCTGATCCTGCCTGGAGCCATTGATCCTGTGCAGGGCCCCAGACACACGAGGTGCTGTCCCAGAGGGATTTGCTCCACAAAGGGAAGCAGTAATCCATAGAAACCCTGGTGCTGCCAGCTGTGCCATGATGTTCCACCTCAGACATTAATAATGGCATGGGGAAGCCTCAGTGGCTGGAAYTGGGATGAGCTGAGTTGGCAGGGGTGCTCTCCCTTCATGGATCTCTCTGTGCTAATGGCAAATGATTCAAGCCATGTAAATATCCTGGATTCTCACTGAGGTTTCCATCTTTCCTTCTAGATCAGAGGGTTAAATAGAAGATGGGAGTTAATTTGGGATCATTAAATCCCCCCCTGGACAGCTCCTTGTCTGCTCTGGGAACAAATCAATATCTATACCTTAATAACTCAGATATTAACTTGATTTAATTAAATCCCAATCCTAAGCTCTCATCAAAATATTTGGATGAACAGGGGGCTGGAACTACCTGTGACACAAATTTCTATTTAATTAGAAACTAATTCAATTTATACTGAAATTCCATAAGCAACTGCTCAGCCTTTAACCTCCAGTACTTCAAGATTATTTTTTAATGCACGAAATTATTTCTTAACCCCCTTAATTTCCTCCTGGGTCCCAGCAGGAGCTTGCAGGTAGTGTGTTCCCAATAATCCATTTCCTTGGAGGTGCTGTGAGAAAGTGTTTGGAGTCCAGTCAAGCAAATGAGTTGTTGCTAAGGAAATAGGAGAGAGAACAAAATCAGCAGAGCTCTGGATGGGGACTTGCAGTTCTTCCTGCTGAAAACCATGGAATGGTTTGGCTTGGAAGGGATATTAAATCTCATCCAGGGTCACCTGGAACCAGCCAGGCAGGGACACCTTCCACTAGCCCAGGTTGCTGCAAGCTCTRTCCACCCTGCCTTGAAAGAACAGAGAATTCKGATTTAAAATCCCCTCTGCCAAGAAGGGAATTTTAAAACCCCTCTCCCAAAGGAAACMCCCCAAACCCTGCGTGTTCCCAAGGCAGTGCTCAGCCTCCCCCAGCCTTGGCAAGGCCGTGGGGGTGGCAGGAGTGGTGTGCACAGCTCCTGAGCCCCTTCTGCCCCTGCCAGGATGTTCGACGTGGGAGGGCAGCGCTCGGAGCGCAAGAAGTGGATCCACTGCTTCGAGGGGGTGACAGCCATCATCTTCTGTGTGGCCCTGAGTGACTACGACCTGGTGCTGGCTGAGGACGAGGAGATGGTGGGTGAATGGCATTTCTGGCTGCATGCAAGGGGGGCTGGGAGCATCCCAGCTCCATCCTGCCCCGGGCTGCAGTGTTCCTGGCACACTCCTGCCGTTAAATTGTCAGAGAGCTGCAGGGACAAGCACTCCTTGGAGCTGCCAGGGGAATGTTGCCCCACAAAGTGATAAACACAACCCATCTATGAGGTTTTCCACCTTCCTGGTTGCTGGGAGGTGCCTGGTGTTGTTCTCATGSCTTGTTCCCTGCATGTGAGTCACTCCAGGAAGGAAGAGGAGGAGGTTACCTGTCCCCCTGTGCTCCTCCTGGGGCAATGGCAGTGAGGATGTGATGGTGACACCTCAATTTAGAGTCTGGCCTGTGCAGCAAAGCCTCTCTCCCCCATCCCACCYTTCCCTAACATCTCTCCTGTTGGATTTCCTTTTCCAGAACCGGATGCATGAGAGTATGAAACTCTTTGACAGCATCTGYAACAACAAATGGTTCACAGACACCTCCATCATCCTCTTCCTGAACAAGAAAGACCTGTTTGAGGAGAAGATTAAGAAGAGCCCACTAACAATCTGCTACCCAGAGTACACAGGTAGGCTGGGATCACAGGGCTCATGGGATCATCTAGGCCAGGAATGGGTGAGTCAGAGCCTTGCACAACCCAGAATCAGTTACAAACTTTCCCCCCAATTCCTTCCCCTTGCTGGCCTGTTCAGTTGGCTGGTAGCTCATTTTCTTGGAAAAGCTGTGGTTGGTAACATTGGTCCTTCCTTTGAATAAAGTATTGCACTCCAGCAAACCAAGGTCACTTCTGTGTTTTCACACCTTATTGGGACAATAATTCCATTTAAATTCARTATTAGAGGCTTTGGAACTTAACCACATCTTGCTCCTGTGCACCCTGGAGTGTCCATGTTTGGTGTGGATTGTTCCAGAGCCCATCACTGCTGTGCTTCCACACAGGTGGAAACTTTTACCTGGCCACTGCTTGAGGCATTTATGTTTCAAAATCATTTGGAATCTCCTCAGACCTGTTGATTTCTGTGATTGCCAGAGAAGCTGTTGATTGCCTGTCCCTGGTAATGCTGGAGGCCAGGCTGGACAGGGCTTGGTGTAGTGCAGGGTGTCCCTATTCCTGGCAGGGGGTGGAATGAGATGGGATTGAAGGATTCTTTGTGGAGCATGGCTGTCCCATCACACAGCAATCCCTGGGTCTCACATCCAAGGTCACTGCCCAGGGAACAGCCTTCAGGTCTCCCAGAAGGAGTTAATGGTGGATTTGGCTTTGGAGCTGGATAAAGCAGATGGTTGCAAGCAGCTTAATGCGGGCTTAAAAGCTCCCGTGAGCGGCTGGGCAAAGGCAGGGCTCTGCTCCTTTGCAGGCTCCAACACGTACGAGGAGGCAGCTGCCTACATCCAGTGCCAGTTCGAGGACCTGAACCGCAGGAAGGACACCAAGGAGATCTACACCCACTTCACCTGCGCCACCGACACCAAGAACGTGCAGTTCGTCTTCGACGCCGTCACCGACGTCATCATCAAGAACAACCTCAAGGAGTGTGGGCTCTACTGAGAGGTAACTGCAGCCCCGGGGGTCCCCCTGGCTCTCTCTGCTCCCCTCTACATCCCTGCTCTCCTCCCCAGTGGTTCTGCCTGCTGAGCCCCAGCCTTGCTGCCTCGYGGGGACGGCGACGAGCGCGACCCAGGAGCAGAGAACGTGTGGGATCCTGGAATTCTTTAGCACAATCTTCTGTCTTAGGGACCTTTTATTGCTGTGGGATGTGGAATTAGGGCACAGTGAAGCCACGTAGTGGGAGCAGATCCTCCTGGCATCGCTGGACGCCGTGAACTCCGGGATGTGCAGTGGATTCCAGCTGGATTCCAGACCTTGGATATGTAGCTTTCTCTCTTCCTTTGGTTAACAAGCCACCACTAGTCTGTTTTTAAGGTTATTTTTTTTTTTCCATCGAGAAAACGATAACTTTACTAAACTTTTATTTCTTTATTTGCAAACCTTGTTTTAAAAATAATAATAATTAAAAAARSMAMMAAAAAAAAATCACTTAACTATGCACATGTGAGCAGATCCTGCAGAAGATATTCCTCTTAGCAGGAATTCCTTGTTTTTAACACTTGCTATGGCCAGGATTTAATATTTCTGCAGCTACTAAGGGATCCTTAGAGCTTCAGCTTTTTTTCCATGTGTGATTTGTTACCATCCTGCTCCCCCCCAGGCTTTGGGAAAGGCTCCTGCAGCAGAAGGAGGGTTTAGGTTCTGTTGGGGGTTTGAGCCCAGTTTTATGCCAGTATGGGAAGGGATTTTTGCTCAGCTTAATCCTAACTCAGTGGGGAGAAGAGCTGAGCCCTCGCTGGGGGRAATCTGCTGCTTCCCAGCTCTCAAAGCACTGATTGCTGTGCATTTTTTGGGTGGATTATTCTGTGCTGCCTTTCCCATGGCCCTCCCTGCCCAGCCCTGTCCTGAGCATGCCTTTACTTTGTCTGTGTGGTGCCAAATCCCTGTTTCCCTCTAGTGCCATCCCTACCCAGTCCTACATTCCTTTGCTGATCCATGATTGCATCCAGACTCCTCCCAGTTTGTCATGTGTACAGTTGGATCTGTTAGACTTTGTTGGCAGTATTAAAATGGTGAGTAAAGATTGTAGCCTTTTCTCCACTTTATTCTTGCTTTTTCCAGGAGTGTCCCCAGCTTTTGTGCTTTGCTGGAGAAGGAAAGGAGGAGCTTTGATGGGAATTGGGTGGGATTACCTGGACAGGGAGGTTCCTCATGCTTTATCACCCACCACTGCTGGTGTTGTGCTGCTCCCAAAGACTTTGAGTTGTGCTGGCACAATTGGAACATGCCAGGAATCCCATTGCCCATGGGATTATTGGCAAATGGATAATTACTGCTTTTTTTATAACCCAAATCTCACTAGCTGCTGTGAGCCCCATGGGAATTCTGCTCTGGGCACTTCTCTGGGACTGTTCTGAGAACACTTGCTTGGAAATGCAGGATTAATTCCTCAGGGATGTTGTGCATGCTGGCAGGGGGAGCCCTGAGGGAGATTCCCTGCTCTGGAATMTTTTCCAAGCTGTCTGGAGCTGTGTCTGCTTGACAATTCCTTTCCAGCCATCCTCCACTCATCCTTTAAACTCATCCAGGAGCTTCATCTCATCCAGGGGCACTGGCCTGGAAGTTTTTTGGGATGGTGACCCCCATCCCACCCCCCAAGAGCCCAGCAGTGGCCATGGGGTGATCCAGGTGAGATCCAGAGATCCACACACCCCCAGGATGGAAGCAAAGCAGGGGAAATATCCCTTGATCCAAGTGCTGGGACACAGCAATGGAGCACAGAGGAAGTGGGAGAAAGGAAGGACATCCACATCATGCATATTCCTTTATTGTGTTTTCCTACAGCTAACTGAAGCTGGATGGGAGATCTCTGCAGGACTCAGGGAGAGGATGGATACAGGGCTCATCTATGGATTATTTACAAACAGACAGAGCAAATGCAGCTCTAAGTAGCAGAGTGAMAATCTTTCAAGTAACCATTTCCTCTTTATCCAGCCCATTCCTGGGCTGGAGTTGGGATTCCCTTCCCCAGCCCCTCCTGCCTGAGAAATTCCCTCCATTYAGGGCCCAAAATAACCCCACAAACCCCTGATTTGCCTGCCCAAGGGCTGAGCTTGGTTCCCAGGAGTGACTCAGAGGTAACACAGCCTCCACCTTCCCCAGAAATTCCATCCTGGATTCATCCAGCTTCCAGCCAAGGACAGGGATGGGCTGCAGAGGGATGGGCAAGAGGGCAATGTCTGTCCTACCTCCCAAATTCCCTCAGTATTCCTATTCCTGGCTGTGCTCTCTGGAGTCAAACCTGCAAAACGCTGAGAACAGGGGCTCTTCCTTGGAAATAAAAGAGGAAATGGCCATGAAAGGGAGCAGGAAGTTGAGCTTCAGTCCCTTCCTAGTTTGGGTTTGGAAGGAGACAGATTTGGACAGGTCATAGAAAAAGTGGGAGCGAGTGATGTGTGGTGGGGGTTGGTTCTTCCTTTGGCTCTGCTCAGCAGAACGGTGAGATGGGAAAGATTTCTTCTTCTGGGAGGGAGGGAGAGAAAACAAGGAGTTAAACACACCCAGGGAAAGGGCTTGGAGGAGCAATTTCATGGAAGCAAGGGAAGAACTCGGGTGGGGTTCAGGGACGTGTCACTTGTGGAGGTGATGAGGACAGAACATCCCCCCCCTTTTCCAAGTGTCCCCTGGTGCCTCCTGCCTGCAGGGAACCTGCTTGAGGGGKTTTTTTTTGTTGTTTTGGTTTCATTTTTGTAGCCTTTCCCTGCTTTTTTGTTAATACTCAAGGATAAGGGAAGCACCAGAGGTTCCCTGAAAAGCAAAGTGAGAGAGCCAGGGGCTGGGAGCTGCTTGGAAAGGGGGGAGAGAGGATGGAATTCCTGCTGCTGCTCAGAATTAGTGGAAGAATTAGGATGATAAACCCTAATTAGGGTGATAAACCCTAATTAAAGTTTTAGGAAGAGCTAAAAGGCTGGGAGCAGCAGAGTGTGCCCCATCCACTGAGGCTGGACAGGTGGAATTGCAAGAGGAGAGAAATAAAATGATTCCCTTTAGCTCAGGTGGAGGATTTGGGAATCTGCTT
Source organism: Alauda arvensis (assembly GCA_902810485.1). Lineage (NCBI taxonomy): Eukaryota > Metazoa > Chordata > Aves > Passeriformes > Alaudidae > Alauda > Alauda arvensis. Next base: position 36,384 of record CADDXX010001256.1, on the reverse strand, counting down.
TCATCACTCCATGTGCAAGGGTGGGAATTGTCTGTGTGAGCCTGTGGGATGGGACTGAACCCCCTGGGAGCTCAGCACAGGGATGTGAGCACATCCCTGGGCTAATGGGACCCCAGACCCCCCCACTGCTCCCAGTCCATCCTCCCCTCCCCTCCCCTCCCTCCCCTCCCCCTGGGATTTCCAGATCTTGATGGCAAAACCAGGGGAACCTACGTCCCACCACCCCACAGAGAGCCAGCTCTGATCATCCTTTTCCCCCCTCCCAGCCCTTTTTTGGGGGATGGAGCCAGCTCTGTTGATCCTTATCCTCATTCCCAGCTCTTTTTTGGGGGATGGCTCCAACTCTGCTCATCCTTATCTCCAGCCCCTTCCCCAGCCCCCTTTTTTTTTTGGAATAAGCTGGTTCTGATTGTCCTTATCCCCTACCCCAGCCCTTTCTTTTGGGGATGGAGCTGGTTGTGATCATCCCCCTCCTTCTCCTTTTTCCCCAGCCCTTTTTTGGGGATGGAGCCAACTCTGCTCTTTCTCATCCCTGTCCTCCTTTCCCAGCYCTTTATGGGAGGGATCCAGGTTTGWTCATTTTCATATCCCTCCCTTTCCCCAGCCCTTTTGCTGGGATGGAGCCAACTCTGCTCTTCCTTCTCCCCTTCCTGAGCTTTTTTTCTGGAATGGAGCCAACTCTGATCAGCCTTACCCCTTCCCCAGCCCTTTTTCTGGGATGGAACTGGCTCTGCTCTTCCTCATCTCCCTCTCCTTCCCCAGYCTTTTCTGGGATGGAGCCAACTCTGATCATTCCCAGCCCTTTTTTTTGGAGGGATCCAGCTCTGATCATCTTTTATCCTCCCATTTCCCAGCCCTTTTTGGGATGGTACCATACTGATCATCCTCTTCATCCCCCTCCCCTTCCCCAGCCCTTTTTGGGATGGAACCAACACTGATCATCCTCCTCTTCATCCCCCTCCCTTTCCCCAGCCCTTTTTCTAGGACAGAGCCAGCTCTGCTCTTCTTCATCCCCCTCCAATTTCCCAGCCCTTTTTGGGATGGAACCCATACTGATCATCCTCCTCTTCATCCCCCTTCCCTTCCCCAGCCCTTTTTGGGCTGGAGCCAGCTCTGAGCACCCTCCTCCCCTTTCCTGTGCCTGTGTTTGGCTCCAGCCTCTGTCCCATACCTGCTGCTGCTCAGAAGAGGCCGCAGTCCTTGAGGTTCTCTTTGATGATCACRTCTGTGACGGCGTCGAAGACGAACTTGACGTTCTGCGTGTCTGTGGCACAGGTCATGTGGCTGTAGATCTCCTTCACGTCCTTCCTCATGTTGAGATCCAGGAACTGGGTCTTGATGTAATTCCCTGCGTCCTCGAATGTGTTTGGACCTGTGGGGGGAGGGGATGGTGCCAGCTGCTCCGTGGGGGCGGGTGTTGGAGGAACAGGGTGCAGTGCTGACCACGCATAGCACAGAACTCCTTTTTACCCCATTTCTGTCCTTCCAAACACCTTCCTGAGGCCACATCTGTCCCCTCCTCAGCTCCAGCCTCCCAGGATTTTACTCACCACGCCACAGAGCAGGATGGAGCTGGTCCTGCTCATCCTCATCCCCTTCCCAGCCTTTTTTTGGGGATAAAACTACCTCTGCTCATCCTCATGCCCTTCCCTAGCCCTTTTTTGGGATAGAGCCAGTTCTCACCATCCTCATCTCCCCCAGCTCTATCACAACATATCCCAAAACTGAGTTGCTGTGTCTTTGCAGGGACCCCACAACTCCCCAGTCTCTGGTTTGGGGGATCTTGAGGAGGAGGGGTGAGGCTGGGAAGGGTCCAGACTCACCATCGTACTCTGGGAAGCAGATGCTGAGATGGACTTTCTTGATCTTCTCCTCAAAAAGGTCCTTCTTGTTGAGGAAGAGGATGATGGAGGTGGCAGCAAAGAACTTGTGGTTGCATATACTGTTGAATAGGTGCAGGGATTCATGCATCCGGTTCTGCAGGGAAGTGGATTGGCAAGGACTGAGACCCCTTTTGGGCCCTGCAGCCCCACCCAAGCCCCCATGCCCCAGAGAAGAGCTTCTCCCTGCTTGCTGCAGCASCAGCTGGTCCTGCTGCCTGCCCAGTCCCTTCTGCCCACCCAAAATCACAGATAAATGCTCAGGGTAGGGAGTGGTACCAGTCCCTCCTGGGATTGTCAGAAATGAAGGATTGGGGTGATTTCATTGGGAAAATGATCCATGGAAACCTCGCAGCCTGTGAGGAAGGAGCTCAGTGAGCACCATTGCAGCCATCAGGGGGTGCTCATGTTGGACTGTGGCTTCTGACGTTACCCACAGCTTCAGGATGGAGCTGGCAAAAGGAAAACTCCAGTTTTAGAGCAGATGTTGAGTTCTTAGTTYGCTGCTGGGTCATTCTGCAGGAATGAGGATCCATCTAGGCAGAGCCAAGTCCTATGGGGAGGGTTTTCATGATACCAGGGGGATCCTCCATCTTTGTGGGCAGCAGGTGGGTTCTCCAGGGATGCTTTTCCCTCATCCAGCTTCCCATCACAGCAGCTTTTCTGTATGCAGAGCACTGGCTCTGCCCAAATCCTGCCCTGTGCTGYGCTGGGTGAGCATTCCAGCCTCTCCATGGGCTCCCATGGGAAGGATGCTCTCCTGCATCTCCTGTGGCTGAGAAAAGGCTGCAAGCTCCTGTGTGGCCATGGCAGGGCCCAGGGATGGCAGATCCCAGCTCTGATCCAGCTTCAGGAGAAGTTATTTGGATCCCAAGGAGCAGCCATGGGACCTGGAGGAGATGCCAGGGAAGAAGCTGCTCCTGCTCTTCTCTTCTTCACCCCTTATTTCTTCAAAGAAAAACCCAGTATGGGGCTTCTGTGTTCCTCCTCTCTGGATCTGTGTCCTCTGAGCTGCTTTCCCAGGGCTCTGCTGGTGCATCCCTCACTGGACACACTTGGGATCACRTCCTTGTGCCCCCACACTGGGAGGGTGGGAGCTGCCCCTCCTCACCCCCTCTGCTCACCTCGGAGGGCACAGCGAGGCATGAGGTGCCTCAGGACCAGATYTGCCTTCATCCCAGCAGGTTCCTGGCTCTTCTTGCCCATCCCTTTGGCTCTGCCCCAGCTGACTGGCTGTGTCACCTTCTCTGGTGGTCTGAGGATCTGCACAGGAGCACTTTGGGGTTTCCTCACAGGCAGGCCCATGGATCCATGCCCCAGAGGAAGTGCMAACACCTTGACCAGGAACCAGCTCCATCCCTCATCTCCCACACCTTTCCTGGATCACCCAGAGCACCTGACAGTGCAGAGTGCTGTTCCTCCCTCCTCTGAGCCCYCTCAGAGCTCCCTGCTCCTCTCCCCCGTGGCTCCCAGTGCCCCGACCCACCACTTCATCGTCCTCCACCAGCACCATGTCATAGGCGCTCAGGGCCCCGCAGAAGATGATGCAGGTCACCCCCTCGAAGCAGTGGATCCACTTCTTCCGCTCTGAGCGCTGCCCTCCCACGTCRAACATCCTGGGGAGAGGACAAGGGTGAGGGACACACACACCTGACACCCTCCTGTGCTGGTTCCAGTGCCACATCCTCAGCAGAACAGCAGTCACTGTCCATGGGAGGGCATTGGTGCTCCCTCAAGTGTCAGGATCATCCCAAAATCCCTCCCCACCATCAGGGCTGGGGGGAATCGTGGAGGAGTGGTCATGGAGGCAGGGGAGGCTCCCACCCACCTGAARTTCAGGTCTTTGACAGAGAACTTGGTCTCGATGATCCCTGTGGTCTTCACTCGGGATCGCAGCACATCCTGCTCGTTGGGGAGGTAGTTGGGGGCTGTGATCCTGTCCAGCTGGTTCAGGTAACTGGGGGGACAGGAGGGGATGTSACCTGCTGCCGAGGGGCTGCCCATGTCTCCCCCTTCCCCTGGATTTTTGGGGATGGTTGTGCGGCTGAGCTCTGCCAAACAGTGGGACTGCAGGGCAGTGACATCCCTGGGGGGGGTGAGGGACATCATGGGTGTTGGGGCTGCAGGTCAGAGGCACTTCTGGGATGGGGATGGCACCAGTGGGATGGAGGATGGCACTTTTGGCATAAAGAATGGCAAGCTTGGGGTAATCCCAGGAGCAGGGAGGAGATGGATTTTGCCAGGCTGGGTTGGAACGGGCCATGAGCTGCCAGGKGTCCCCAGGCCAGTCCCTGCTGTGCCCACCATGTCCCCACTCACTATGCAGCKGAGTCATTGAGCTGGTACTCGGCAGCACGGTCAAAGCACGCCTGAACCCCCCCATCCTTCCACAGCTTCTTGATGCAGGCGACCAGCTCAGGGGGCATCGTGCCCTCCTCGATGGAGTCAGCCAGGTTGAAGAGCAGCCGGCCTTCATCCTGCGAGAGGCACCTTCATCACCCACCCTCCCCTGGCCCCTGGCCCCCCAAAGTGCCCTCAGGACTGGGGGGACAACACGGGGCCGCTGTGGACCCTGGTTCCAGGGGCTGCCCTGGCCATGTCACCATGTCGCGGGGTTTGGGGGGACAGGGCCACCACCCCGACTGACCGCGCAGGCGGACTCGGCGTAGTCGATGCCCAGCGTGGACATGGCGCGGATGATGGCCAGGATGGACTGCAGGATGTTCCCGTAGATGATGGACTTGAACTCCATGCACTCCTCCTCCGTGTACCCGTCCTGGTGGATGATCCTGGCAGGCACAGTGGCCTCAGCCCCGAGCCAGGACATCCCCTCTGGGGTGGGAATCRCCACCCCACACTGGGCACCACCAGGTGACATGGTGGGAGTGACTGGGGCTCCAGCCACCCCATGTCCAAGAGCTGGTGGCTCATCCTGGTGGCCTCCCCCTCCCCAGTCTGGCTCAGGCCATACTCACTTCATCTGCTTCACGATGGTGCTCTTCCCTGACTCTCCAGCCCCTGGAAAAGGGTGGGAGGGACACCTTAGTGCCCATCAGGGCCTGATGCCACAGCAATGGGCACCCCATGGGGACCAAAGCCACTGTCCCCCACCCATCCCCTGCCTGGACACCCAGCCTGGCCTCTCTTCCCATCACYGCCATCATCCCCACACTCCTGTCACCCCTTGCACCCTGTGTGGGACCACAGCTCGGGGACCCCCAGAGTGGTGGGGACCTGCTGGGTGCAGGTGCCCCAGGTCCCACACCTCCCACCCACSGTGGGCAGTGCCCGGCCATGCCTTTGCAGCCCTAAGCAGCTTAGGGCAGCACAGGAAGCTGCTTAGAATTAGGGTGTTAATCGCCTTGACCGCAGCCCCCCCACCTGGATAAGGCCCCACTGCTGGCCCCTGCCCCACGGAGTCACCCCCTGCCCCACAGAGTCACCCCCTTGCCCTGTGGGGTGTAGAGGGACCCCCAAGGAACCATGTGCTCCTGCCTGGCACCAGCACCAGCAGGTTTTGGGGTGCTGGTGGCAGGAGCTCCCCAGGCTCTCGCTGATCCCCCTGAGATGTGGCGTATCCTCGGCAGCACCCAGTGTCTCGGTCCCTTCCCCAGTCCCCCCACTGTCCCCTTCGTGCCTGCCATCCCCAAGAGCTGATGGCACCTCCAGCCCTTCCCTGGGATAACCCTGGGGACATCCTGATGTTGGGACAACCTCTCCAGGCCAATGGCAGCTTGTSTGAGGGGTASCAGGGACAGGGCAGGAGGAGCCCAGGGGGTCATGGATTCCCTGTCCCCATCCCCACATCCCCTCAGCCTCAGCGGAGTGGGAACACAGCCACATCTCCAGGGGACATCCCCTCCAGCCTTACCCAGCAGCAGCAACTTGACCGTCTTTGCCTCCTTATCTGCRTCCTCCTGGAGCTTCTTCTCCAGCTCCTTGGACCTCTTGGCCATCTCCTTGTCCTCGGCGCTGGCCCCGCTCCCCATGGCTTCSTCCTCCTCCTCCAATAACTCCACAAGCTCCTCTAGGTCCCCAGGCTTTTCCAGCTCTTCAAGGAGATAACACGCACACCTCGGGGACGAGGTGAGCACTGGCAGGTGAAGCAGAAATTCCAGGAAAGGTGATCCAGGTACCCCACACCTGACGTTGGGGTGCCCCAAGCTGGCAGCACTCTTTGGTGGGTCCTCGCTGCTGGCTGCCCCCCGCTCTCTCCCTTAATTCCCCATGGATAACCTGATTTTTTTTGACCGTGGGATTTGGGGACTTTTTATCTTGCCATGTGACCCAGGAAATCCAATTAGCCCAAGATGGCAAAGATTAGGGCTCAGAGAGGAAAAAAAAAACCGATGGAGCATCTCAGGGAGGTGGGCAGGGGAGCTTTACATAAGGGGGGCATCAGCGTGACACCCCCTGCCCGTGGGGACTGCTCCCCTGAGGTGACTTGGGAAGTGGGGATCATTTTGGGGCTCCCTCCTGTCTGTGGGCTGTGATCCCACTTTTGGGGGGCATTGAGGATGGGATCATCCCCTGGCTGTGTGTGTCCCCTGCCCCYGGGTGCTCCAGAGCGCTGGCAGGGGACTGGGTGGTGCCAGGGGSACAGGGAGGTGCCAGGGGTGYGAGGGTGGGGGACGGTGGCACTGGGGGATTCCTCCTGCAGGGAAAAGGGAGCTAATGACCCTCGGGAGGTGGGGAACGAGGCCCCCTAATCCTGCCCCGCTGGGTGCCGCCCTCCCGCTGCCTAAGCTCTTTAATGGGATCGTGGCTCAGCCTTCCTCCCCCTCCTCCTCCTCCTCCTCCTTTCCCGGGCTCAGCACCCCCCTCGCAGCCCCTCCCCCAGCCCAGCACCCTCGCAAACCCCGCGGCACGGGTGGGGGCTTCCCCCTTCCTCCCCCGGGGCTGGGTCCAGGTGGGCACCGCAGGGGGAGCCCCCGCCCCGGGGTGGGCTCTGGGCTCCCCAAAAGTCCTGCGGGTCCCCCGATGTTTGGGTTGGAGGTGCCCTAAATCCCTGCACTTCACGGGGCCACCGGGGGCTCCGTGTCCCCGCACCGGTGTCCCCACGTCCCACCGGGYGCAAATTCCCTGCCAGCGCCGTTGCTTGGGGACACTCTGTTCCCGCTGTCCCCGCGGGCACAAAGCCCTTTCTGAGCCTCTAATGAACTCGGCGCTAATGAGGGGGGTCCAATTAAAATACCAGACACCACCCCCCCCCCCCTCCCCGCGGTGTGCGGACGGTGCTGGGCAAGGGGACATGACTCAGCCTGGGGGTCCCCACTGTCCCCCGTGGCTGTTGTGCCCTCCCAGCCTGGCACAGCTGTGGCCCTGGTGGGTGGTGTCACCTCGCTGTCCCTTCACCCCCTCGACAAGGGGTGGGGGGCACAGAGAGGGGGTGGGTGACATTCCCTCCGCTCCACCAGCGGCTAAAAATACCCCCCCGCGCTGGTGGCAGCTTAGGGGACACCCGGGGCGCTCGGAGGGGACACGGCCCGACAGCCACCCAGAGCCACCCAGAGCCACCC
>CADDXX010001256.1:13751-27655 GCA_902810485.1 Alauda arvensis | reverse complement strand
CCTCTGTCCCCCCGGCCAAGTGTCCCTTCAAGAAGCGGGGTAGCCTGCAGACCCCCACCCCCGCAGGTGAGACCCCCCCCCGCACACCCCGCAGCCCACCCGGCCGCCCACGGGGACASCAGGTCACACCACGCGGGACGCGGCGCTGCGAGCACGGGGATCGCTTTGGGCTGGGGGCGATGCCGCGGTGCTGCTTGGAGGGGTTTTGGTGGGGGGGAGCCACCGGCACCGGCACCGGCACCGGCACCGGCACCGGCACCGGGAGGGGTGGCAGCGGCTCGGGGGGGCCCTGCGTGTCCCCTCCCGCAGCACATGGGCTGCTGGCACGGGGTGGCCGTGGTGGCACTTTGCGGCTGGCACTGTTGAGAGAGGGGCTCAGGCTGTCACCGRGGCTGTTCCCACGCGTGGGTGGCACACGTGTGTTCTGGGTGGATGGCAAATGGTGGCGGTGACACAGAGAGATTGTGGCACTTCGGGCTTGTCACCCGGCTGGTGCTGCTGGGGAGAGGGGTCTAGGGGTGTCACCGGGGCTGCTCCTGACTCTGGTGACTCACAAGTGTCRCGGGTGGGTGGCACAGGGTGGGCGAGGTGGCACTTTGGGGTTGTCATTTGTCTGGCACCCGCGTTAGGGGGTGTCTCGGTGGCAGGGCTGCCCCTGTGACACATGTGGGTGGCACAGGGTATGGCCCGGGGGCACAGGGCACCCTGGGTGTTGTCTGAGGTGAGGCACCACCAGCACATCCCGATGACAGCGGTGCCATCCCTGCCCTGGGTGACACCAGCCCGGCCCCCCCGTTCCCGTTGGGCTGCTGCAGGGAATAAATGGGGTGGAGGCTCCTGGTCAGGGGTCAGGAGAGCTGGATCTTCCTCCCAGGCTGTGCTGGGTGGAGGGGCTCTGTGCTGGTGGTGGCCCCAGTTTAACCAGTAGGACGTGATTTCCATTGCTCCCCAGGCAGGTCTGTGGTGGGTTTGGGGTTGCAGAGGCATTGGGGGATGGAGGGTGGCACTGTCCCGGCCTGATGGGACAGTGCTGCTGGGACAGGGGGTGTGGGACAATGGGGTGTGTTTGGGATGTGTTTGGGGTGTTTTTGGGGGGGGATGTTGCCTCCCCTCCCTCCCAGAGTGGGGCTGTGCCCCCCTGTGATGGGAAGGATGGGAGGGGGGCTGGGAGGCAGTGCTGGAAGGGGGAGTGGACCCCAGTGTTGTGCCCCCCSTGCCGTGGGGGTCCTGCAGCCCAGCCCTGAGCCCCTCATTCACTGATGGCTTCTCACAGCCCCCCAATGGGGCCRGCAGCCCTCCCGTGCCCCGGGGGGATTGGGGGGGTCCCTCTTGCCCCTGAGCCGCCTCAGTTTCCCCATCACCCCCATTGGGAAGAACATCCCAGTTCCATGGTGGGGAGGGGGAGCTGAGGAGGGGGTGTTTAACCCCTTCCTGCCCGGGTGGGGATCCAGACCCCCCAGCTGATGTTGTCCCACTCCCTGCAGAGCTGCGGGGGGGCCCAGGGACCCGACCCCTGCAATCAGCCTGGTCCCTGCCCGGGACCCCCCATAGCCTGAAGCACTTCCCGGTGGATCTGCGCACTTCCATGGATGGCAAATACAAGGAGATCGCTGAGGTGGGTCTGGGGCACCGGCTTCACCAGGTCTTGGGGGGTGAGTGTGTGTTGGGGGAGCGGGGGGATCTTCCCTCCATCCTTCCCACTCCTGTCCTCCCCAAACCCTCCCTCCCTTCCCACTTTGAGTGTGGGAATCCTTGTGAGCCTTTCTCTCTCAGCCCAGGGGGTTGAGACCAGGCACAGCTCACGGCAGGGCTGAGGTTGTTCCCAGCTCATGGCAGGGCTGCTCTGGGCACAGCTCATGGCAGGGCTGAGGCTGCCCCCAGCTCACGGCAGGGCTGTGCTGGGCACAGCTCGTGGGAGTGCTGCTCTGGGCACAGCTCATGGCAGGGTAGAGGCTTCACCCAGCTCACAGCAAGGCTGAGATTGCTCCCAGCTCATGGCAGGGTTGAGGTTTCCCCCAGCTCACAGAAGGGCTGAGGTTTCCCCCAGCTCACGGCAGGGCTGTGCTGGGCACAGCTCATGACAGGGCTGAGGTTGCTCCCAGCTCACAGCAGGGCTGAGGTTGCTCCCAGATCATGGCAGGGCTGAGCTGCCCCCAGCTCACGGCAGGGCTGAGGTTTCCCCAGCTCACGGCAGGGCTGCTCTGGGCAGAGCTCATGGCAGGGTTGAGGTTGCCCCCAGCTCATGGCAGGGCTGAGATTTCCCCCAGCTCATGGCAGGGCTGAGGTTGCCCCCAGCTCACGGCAGGGCTGAGATTTCCCCCAGCTCACGGCAGGGCTGCCCTGGCAGGAGCTGTTTTGCCGCTCGCTGGCTGAGAACGAGATGCGCACGGCTCCCTATGAGTTCCCCGAGGAGAGCCCCATCGAGCAGCTGGAGGAGCGGCGGCAGCGCCTGGAGCGCCAGATCAGCCAGGACGTCAAGTAAGCCCGGGAGGTTCCCCCGTATCCCCCCCAATCGCTGGAAGGGAGCCCTGCCTGGGGCCAGGCCATCTCCCCACCCCGAGAGGCTGTCTCTGTGCCAGCTCTGTGTCCCCTCTCCCGTGGGTGTCGCACTTGGTGTCCCCTTTGCAGTGAGTTTTTGGCTGGTTTCTGTCTGGTTTCTGTTGTTCCGGCATTAACGGGGTGTTTTCTCTCCCCGGCCCCTCCATTTCTCTCCCCCTCGTCCCCCCCCTGGCTGTCCCCCCCCTTCCACCGCCGCCTCCTTGTCCCCAGACTTGAGCCCGACATTTTGCTCAGAGCCAAACAGGACTTCCTGAAAATTGACAGTGCTGCGGACTTACAGTGAGTGTCCGGCCCGGGGACACCGGCCGGGGCCTCGGGGGGGATCGGGGACCCGCCTGGCCCCGCTCGGACCCAGCACACCCAAGCACGGAGCCAGGAGGTCCCTGCCAGCCACCCTCGCTGCCACTGAAGGAGTCARTGCCCCTGGGGAGGGGGGTTGGGGTGAGCTGGGGGTCCCAGCTCTGCTGCTGCCACAGGAGCCCTGTCCTGGCTTCCCCTGGATGGTGGCCTGACGCTGTGTGTCCCCCTCCCTCCTGTCTCCGCTTGGGAGTCGTCTCTGTCGTGAGTTTTTTTTGTTCTTTGTGCCCCCCTTCTTCCCCCCCTACTTTTTGTTGTGCTCATCGGGGCTGGGGGATGTGTTTTGGGGAGGGGGACAATGCCACCACCAAAGAGGACACGGGTGGCACAGCTGCCACAGCCTTGGGTGGCGTCCCTGGGGACAGCGTCACCATCCTGCCACTCCAGGGCTGGACACAGTGCCTGGGGTGGGGCTCCTGCTGCTCTTGGGATACGTGGGAGTGGGGCAGACCTGTCATTGTCCCACTGGCCACGTGGTTCCCCGCAGGCTCTTCAAGGAGCAGAACGACAGCCTGGTGGACCACGTCCCCAAGGAGCGGGAGGCRCTGCTGGAGCGAGAATTCCAGCGGGTGACCATCTCTGGGGAGGAGAAATGCGGGGTGAGCCTCCCCCTGACCCCCCTGGAACTCGGGCAAGGGTCTCCAGGCTGCCAACCCCAGCGTGGGCGGTGGTTTGTTGTTTGGTGTCCCCTCTCCAGGTGCCCTTCACGGACCTGCTGGACGCTGCCAAGAGCGTGGTGAAGGCGCTGTTTGTGCGGGAGAAGTACATGGGGCTGTCCCTGCAGAGCTTCTGCAAGACCACGGCCCGCTACCTGCAGGAGCTCTCCGAGAAACCCCTGGAGACCCACGGCTACGAGGAGGTGCCTGAGACCCCTGTGGCTGCTGGTGAGCACGGAGTGGGGGGGTCTCAGTGCTGGCCCGGGGTGCTGGAGGAGCTTTTGGGGTGATGTTGGTGTCTCCTGGCTGCAGATGCCCCCGTGCACCCTCCGTTTGCTGAGCAGCACCCCTATGAGAAGTGGGATCCCCAGAACATGCCAGCRGACCTGGGCTTTGGGCTGAAGATGGTGGATGGTGTCGTGCATGTCTACACCAAGCAGGACGTCACTGACAAGTGAGTTGTGTGAGGGGGAGGGTCCTGCTCATTGGGGTGATGAGTTTTTTGGGGGGGCTGTGTGACCTCCACGTGTGTCTGCCCCCCAGGAGCACGGAGCTGGACCTGCCATACCCCGACCTGCAGGAGTTCATCGCTGACATGAATTTCCTCATGGCTTTGATCATCAACGGGCCCATGTAAGGGGAAGGGTCCCATGGGAGGGTCCTACCCTGTGGGGAATCCCATGATGGGGGTGTGACAGAACCCCAGGGACAGCCCCAAGGACATGGCAGTGACTCTGGTGCTGGTGCAGCTCCCATGTCCACCCTCACCTGTGTCCAAGACTCTGCATTCCCATATCTGTGGGGGCACCAGCCTTTTGGGGCTGCATGTTCTGCTTCCTCACCCCCAAACTGAGCCCCTCTTCCCTGTTTTGGGCAGCAAATCCTTCTGCTACCGCCGACTGCAGTACCTGAGCAACAAGTTCCAGATGCACGTGCTGCTCAACGAGATGAAGGAGTTGGCAGCCCAGAAGAAGGTGCCTCACCGAGACTTCTACAACATCCGCAAGGTACCTGAGCCAGTCCTGGGTCCTGGGAGGTTCCTGGCTTCACTGGGGAGCTCCTGGAGGCTCTCAGGGCTGAGCATCACCTCKCTGGTGCAGGTGGACACCCACATCCACGCCTCGTCCTGCATGAACCAGAAGCATCTCCTGCGCTTCATCAAGCGGGCGATGAAGAAGCACCTGGATGAAATTGTCCACGTGGAGAAGGGGAAGGAGCAGACGCTCAAGGAGGTGTTTGAGACCATGAACCTCACAGCCTACGACCTGAGCGTGGACACACTGGATGTGCATGCGGTACGGGAGCTCCCAAACCCTGGGGATGTGCAGAGCCCYCAGCCCATCCTTGGTTGTGGGATCTTCTCCCGGGGGTTTTCCCGGGGTGCAGGGGGCTGCTGGGGGCTGTGGATGGGGCTGGGGTGGGCAGTGAGGAGTCTCGGGTCACACCTGTGCCACGTTCAGGACCGCAACACCTTCCACCGCTTYGACAAGTTCAATGCCAAGTACAACCCCATCGGGGAGTCCATCCTGCGCGAGATCTTCATCAAGACGGACAACCGCGTCTCGGGGAAGTACTTCGCCCACATCATCAAGGTGGGTCCCCTCCCCTCCTCGTGGTGCTGTAACCCATGTTCCCTTCCCGGTGGCCGAGCAGTGACAGCTGTCACTTGTCCCTTGCCTTCAGGAGGTGATGGCAGACCTGGAGGAGAGCAAGTACCAGAACGCGGAGCTGCGCCTGTCGATCTACGGCCGCTCCCGGGACGAGTGGGACAAGCTGGCRCGCTGGGCCGTCAGCCACCGCGTCCACTCCAACAACGTGCGCTGGCTCGTGCAGGTGCCCCGCCTCTTGTGAGTAAAGGGGGCACAGGACCCCTCAGTCAGGCTGGGGACACCCAGGCCACCCCACTGCTGCCTGGGGAAGGGGGGAAGCCGGCTCTGAGTGGGGTCCGTTCCCTGCAGTGACATTTACCGGACGAAGAAGCAGTTGGCCAACTTCCAGGAGATGCTGGAGAACATCTTCCTGCCTCTCTAYGAGGCCACGATCCACCCTGCCCAGCACCCAGAGCTGCACCTCTTCCTGGAGCATGTGAGTGCTGCATGCTGCTCCTGGGGACACCCAGAGCCAGCTGAGCTGAGGGGTGACATCCCTGGGGCTGTCACTCCTGCAGGTGGAYGGCTTCGACAGCGTGGATGATGAATCCAAACCAGAGCATCACATCTTCAACCTGGACAGCCCTTTGCCAGGCAACTGGGTGGAGGAGGACAACCCACCCTACTCCTACTACCTGTACTACATGTATGCCAACATGACAGTGCTCAACCACCTCCGGCGGTAAGGACAGCCCTGGGCCAGAGCCTGCGCCCATCAGGAGGTGCTGGGAGGTCAGAGGGTGATGGTGACACGAGGTCAGAGGGTGATGGTGACAGTCAAACACCCCTTGCAGGAAGAGGGGCTTCCACACCTTTGTCCTGCGCCCTCACTGTGGCGAGGCCGGTCCCATCCACCACCTCGTGTCGGGGTTCATGGTSTCAGAGAACATCTCCCACGGGCTGCTGCTGCGCAAGGTGAGCGGGGAGGGGGTGCCTGGGGGGGCTGGGGGTGTGGTGGGACCCCYCCTCACACCCTGCTGTGCCCCACAGGCCCCTGTGCTGCAGTACCTGTACTACCTGGCACAGATTGGCATCGCCATGTCCCCCCTGAGCAACAACAGCCTCTTCCTGAGCTACCACCGCAACCCCCTGCCCGAGTACCTGTCACGGGGGCTCATGGTGTCCCTGTCCACTGATGATCCTCTCCAGTTCCACTTCACCAAGGTGAGCATCTGGGGGGGCATGGGCTGGGTGATGGGATGGGATTGGTGGTAGGGTGGGATTGGTGGTGGGATGGGATTGGTGATGGGATTGGTGATGGGATGGGATTGGTGGTGGGGTGGGATTGGTGGTGGGGTGGGATTGGTGATGGGATGGGATTGGTGATGGGATGGGATTGGTGGTGGGGTGGGATTGGTGGTGGGGTGGGATTGGTGATGGGATGGGATTGGTGATGGGATGGGATTGGTGGTGGGGTGGGATTGGTGGGGGTGATGGGATGGGATTGGGGATGGGATGGGATTGGTGATGGGATTGGTGATGGGATGGGATTGGTGGTGGGGTGGGATTGGTGATGGGATGGGATTGGTGATGGGGTGGGATTGGTGATGGGATGGGATTGGTGATGGGATGGGATTGGTGGTGGGGTGGGATTGGTGGTGGGATGGGATGGGTGGTGGGATGGGATGGGTGGTGCAGTGTGAGATGGGGGCACTGGCAGCACTGCAGGACTCTGGAGGGTGCTGATGGTGTGGAGGGGATGGGAGGAGGGGGCTGTGCTGCCTGAGGGGGCTCTGTGCTGGGAGCTGAGGGTGTCTGTGCCCAGGAGCCGCTGATGGAGGAGTACAGCATCGCCACGCAGGTGTGGAAGCTCAGCTCCTGTGACATGTGTGAGCTGGCCCGCAACAGCGTCCTCATGAGCGGCTTCTCCCACAAGGTGAGCCCCATTCCCTCATTCCCACCTCTGCAGTTTGCCTCTTCCTAATCCCCATTTGCCCCCCATTTCCCGATTCCTATTCCCAATTCCCCCATTTGCCCAACCCCCTTCCCAATTCCCATTCACCTCCATTCCCCCACTCCCATCCCCAATGCCCACATTTGCCCACTCCCATCCCCAATTCCCATTCCCATTCCCAGTTCCCCATTTCCACTCCCAGTTGCCTCATTCCCGTTTGTCCCTTCCCATTCCCATTTGTCCATTCCCATTCCCCCTCCATGGGCCCTGGTAGCATTCAGGAGTGCCAGGCAGCCATGGGACCCAATTCCCATTCCCACTCCCAGTTCCCCATTCCCACTCCCAGTTCCCCATTCCCACTCCCAGTTCCCTCGTTCCCATTTGTTCATTCCCATTACCCCTCCATGGACCCTGGTAGCCCTCAGGAGTGCTGGGCAGCCATGGGACCCTCTCCCAATTCCCATTTGCCTTAATTGCCCCACTCCCATCCCCAATGCCCACATTTGCCCACTCCCATCCCCAACGCCCGTTCCCACTCAGTTGCCTCATTCCCATTTGTCCATTCCCATTCCCATTTGTCCATTCCCATTCCCATTTGTCCATTCCCATTCCCCCTCCATGGTCCCTGGTAGCCCTCAGCAGTGCTGGGCAGCCACAGGACCCTCTCCCAACCCCCACAGGTGAAGAGCTACTGGCTGGGCCCCAATTACCTGAAGGAGGGCCCGGAGGGGAACGACATCCGCCGCACCAACGTCCCCGACATCCGCGTCAGCTACCGCTTCGAGACGCTGTGCCAGGAGCTCACGCTCATCACGCAGGCGGTGCAGAGCGCCGAGCTGGAGCCCATCCAGGAGGAGGATGTCCTCACCATCTCCCTGGGCACCCACTGATCCCCCCCTGAGCCCCCCAGTGCCGTCCCCCACCTGCTACCTCCTGCCCTGGGAAGGGGCTGCTGCTGCTGCTGCGCTGGTGCCGCCGGTGCCGCTGCGGGGGCTGGAGTTTGTTCTGAGTCCTCTCCGTTTCATTTTGTTTTGGTCATTTTATGGGTGGCTTTTTTGTCTTTATTTTTCTGTTGTTTTTAACTGGTGTCTCCTTGCTGGCTTGGGCCCTGCTGGGCTTGGTGACACAGGGGAGGGCACAGCCAGGGGGTCCTGGATTTACCTCCCAAGCTGAGGACACAGTGACAAGTCGGGGGTCCTGGGWGCTGGTGTGGTGACAGTGTGGGAGTCCCAGCCCAGCCCCACCTGGGTCCTGATGCTCTTTAAGCCCAGCGCCCTCTCAGCCCCCTCTTCCACCCGTGGGGACAACCAAAGGAACCCGGACCTGAGGTCYCTGGTGTCCGTGGTGACACAGGGGCCCAGGGGACAGGGGGATGGTGCCCGGTGGGGAATGCTCCTTCCTCATCACCTCAGGGAGGAAGGCRAGGGGTGGSRTGGGGAAYGTTTCATGCTCAMCACCTCAGGGATGAAGGGGAAGGGGACAAGGTGACGTGTGTCCCTGTCCCCAGCACTCCCAGGAGATGTTTGTTGGTGGCCCAGATCGGGCTTCTCCCATCCCGGTGGGGCATTCCCCCCTCTATCCCTGCAGTSCCCATCCCAGTSCTGCCCATTGCATCTGGAGCTGGCATTCCCGGGAAAACCTGATGGCGACTGTAAAAACAACAACAACGTTTTGGAAAAAAAAATACCCTAACCAAGCATGAAAAATAAAAGTATTTAATTAAAACCCTGACATTGAAGTGGGGGGGAGGGAGGGAGTGCAGCCCCAGAGGGGAGCTGAGGCACAGAAGGGGCTGTGTGTCCCCTCATGGTTGGGTTTGGGGTCCCCAGGGTGATGTGGGAGGGTCAGGAGGCAGATCCGGGGCTGTGGTGGCAGCGTCAGCGCTGGCGGGATGCCCTGGCTCCCTGCGTGCACCCTGCCCGCTCCCGGTGACGCCACGGGGTGGGGACAGGGGTGGGGACAGGGGTGGGGACACGGCAGGGTCCAGTCCCGGTGCGTCGCAGTCCGTCCCAGTCCGTGTTCTCGCACAGCCTCGGCAGCGTCACCATGGTGGTCACCCTGGGGTACTGGGACATCCGYGGCGTGAGTGSCACCGAGGGGTGACAGTGGCGCGCTGGGGACGGGGCTGGGCACGGCTCTGGGGGTGCTGGGGGTCCCAGAGCGATGTGGGAGTGCTGGGGGTCCCAGGGCGCGGGGGAGAGGTTCGGGGGGGGTTTTGGGGTGCCAAAAGCGGCTGCTGTGCCCCCCAGCTGGCCCACGCCATCCGCCTGCTGCTGGAGTACACCGAGACCCCGTACCAGGAGCGCCAGTACCGCCCCGGCCCAGGTGAGAGGGGAAACGGGGTGTGACCCCCCCAAATCCCTCACCTCTGCCCCGGCACSCTCATCCTGCTGTGTCAGCAGCGGGGGGGGAGGGAACGCCCCCACTTCGCGGCGTGCCACCCTGCTGCCAGCCCGGGGGGGGTCACCTTTGTCCCCCCCCGCCCCCCCATAAAAGGACCTTGACCCCTCCCTGGGCCAACGTTCTCCCTTATCGGCCGTGWCCCGGGAGGGGTCACCGGGGCAAAGGGGGGACACCCCGCAATGTCCGAGGGGGGCAGAGGGGCTGGGGGATCCCCCCATCCCCAACCTCTCTGCCCCCCAGCCCCTGACTATGACCCGAGCGACTGGACCAACGAGAAGGAGAAACTGGGGCTCGACTTCCCCAACGTAGGTGATGGAGGGGGTGGGGGCGTGGGTGGGAAGGGGGGCGTGGGGGTCTCCGGGGCTGACCCCCCGTTTCCCCGCACCCCCAGCTGCCGTACCTCATCGATGGCTCCACCAAGCTGACCCAGAGCAACGCCATCCTGCGCTACATCGCCCGCAAGCACAACATGTGTGAGTGCCGGGGGGTCCCAGCGCCCGAGGGGTCCCCGCGGCTCTGTGGGGGTCGCGTTGACCCCTCCCCACCCCGCAGGTGGTGAGACGGAGGAGGAGAAGCAGCGCGTGGACGTGCTGGAAAACCAGCTSATGGATTTGAGGATGAACTTTGCCCGGATCTGCTACAGCCCCGACTTTGTGAGTACCCCCGTGGGGTTATGGGGACCCCCCACAAGGGACAAAGGGCCGAGCCACCCCAGCACGGGGGGGTGCGCTGGGGCACATCCCTTGCCTGGCTGCASTCAGGGGGTGATGCCCCGCGGTTCTGGGGTGCCAGGGGGGAGCAGCCCCCCCTGAACCGTGCCCCCCTCCCCGTGCAGGAGAAGCTGAAGCCGGCGTACCTGGAGCAGCTGCCCAAGAAGCTGCAGGAGCTGTCCCGGTGCCTGGGCTCCCGGCCCTGGTTTGCAGGGCAGAAGGTAGGTGGGGGGTGCTGGGGGGGTTTGGGGAGTCCCTSTGGGGTCTGACCTCCCTGCCCCTCTCCCAGCTCACCTTCGTGGACTTCCTGGCCTACGACGTGCTGGACATACAGCGCATGTTCGTGCCTGACTGCCCCGAGCTGAAGGGAAACCTGGCGCAGTTCCTGCAGCGCTTCGAGGTGAGCAGGGGCAGGGGACAGGCAGGGGACAGGCAGGGGACAGCCCCGGGACAGCCCCCGTGTCCCCTGCACCGCCTCCATCCCTGACACCCTCGGTGTCCCCATCCCACACCTCTCCCCCCCTCTTGTGCCCATCACCATCCTTGACTCCTGTTTCCTTGTCCCATCCCAAACCTCATCCTTAAATCCCAAGTGTTTCTGTCTCCATCCCCATTCCTGTCACCACTGTGACCCCATCCCTGACCCCTTGGTGGCCCTGTCCCTGTCCCTAACACCCTGGTGGCCTTGTCCCTAACACCCTGGTGTCCGCATCACTGACATCCCAATGTCCCCATCCCATTCCTGACACTGCAGTGTCCCTATCCCAATTAGTGACACCCCAGGGTCCATCTCTGTCCCCATCCCTGACCCCCTGGTGTTTCCATCCTTGTCCCAAACACCCTGGTGTCCCTGTCCCAGACATCCCAGTCACCCCATTCCTGTCCCAAACACCCTGATGACCCTGTCCCCCTCCCTGACATCCCAGTGTCCCCATCCCTGTCCCAAACACCCCGGTGTCCCTGTCCCCATCCCAGGCACCCCAATGACCCCATCCCTGTCCCCAACACCCCAGTCTCCCTGTGCTCACCCCAGACACCCCAGTGATCCCATCCCTGTCCCAGACACCCCGGTGTCCCTGTCCCCATCCCAGGCACCCCAATGACCCCATCCCTGTCCCCAACACCCTGGTCTCCCTGTGCCCACCCCAGACATCCCAATGATCCCATCCCTGTCCCAAACATCCCAGTGATCCCATCCCTGTCCCCAGCATCCTGCTCTCCCTGTGCCCACCCCAGACCCCCCAGTGGCCCCGTGCCTGGCCCTGTGGTGTCCCCATGCCGGTGTCCCTGTCCCCCCAGGCCCTGGACAAGGTCTCTGCCTACATGCGCTCGGGCCGATTCATGAAGAGCCCGGTKTTCTGGCGCACGGCCAAGTGGAGCAACACCAAGGAGTGAGGGGCTCCCCCTTCACCCCCCCAGAACCCCCCAATAAATCGTGGGGGGCTCCCCCTTGTTCAGCCGCTGTGTGGGGTGCACTGAGCTGCCGGGGGGCTGTGGTGGGATTGTGGGAACCCCTCGTTTGTGGGGTGACCCTGGGGGGATGTTGGACCCTCTTGGATCCCGGGGGGGGGGAACCGTTCCCCCCTGCAACCCCAGGATAAGGGGGACCCCCATGGAGACTGTGGGGACCAAGGTGGGGTCCCTGTTCCCCCCAGGACAGTGAGACCCTGGTGCAGCCCAGGGGATTGAAAGGGGGGACCCCGATGAAGCTTGGGGTGTCCCAGAGGGAACCATGGCCCCCAGGATAAGGGGTTCCCATGGAGTTTGGGGGTCACTGCACTCTCAGGAACAGGGGGAACCCATGGAATTTAAGGGGCTGTAGAGCCCCAGAATGAGGGGACCCCATGGAGTTTGTGGGGTTGCAGTGGCCCCACAATAAAGTGGTCCCGTGGGGGAGGATGGGGTGTCAGAACCCCTGGGATAAGGAGGACCCCATGGAATTGAGGGGGTCGCAAAGSCACGGGGGTGGGGAGGGTCACAGAGCCCCCTGTTAAGAGGGACCCCCATAGAATTTGGGGTGTTCGCAGACACCCCAGGACAGGCGGGACCCCACGGAGTTTGGGGGGGATCACAGAAGAAGGGGGTCCCAGCAGAACGGGGACCCCCAGGATCAGGGCCCTTTAAGTCCCGCCCCGTGGTTCCGTGAGCCCTTTAAGCCCCGCCCCCTTTAAGCTCCGCCCTCTTTAAGCCCCGCCCCCCGGATCAGGGCGTGGCCGGATCACGCGGGGGGCGGGGCGCAGATCGCGCGCGCCATGGCGGTGTTGGGGTACTGGGACATCCGCGGCGTGAGTGGGGGACCCGCCAGCCTGGGGACCGCCATCCTACCCTTGGGGACCCCCATCCTGCCCTGGGGACCCTCGATCCTCCCTTGGGGACCCGCAAACCCCCTTGGATCCCCCACCCCCGCGGGGGAGGGGCTGCGCGGACCCCGGGCTCTCCGGGGGGTGGATCGGGGGTCCCCCTGCGCTTTTTCGGGGGACTTAGGGGGTCCTCGGGGTTCCCCCCGGTGTTTTGGGGGGCTCCGGGGGTCCCTTTGGTCTTTCGGGGGCTGCAGGGGATGTTCGGGGGATTTGTGGGGTCCCTTCTGGTTTCGGGGGCGGTTCCCCTGATCTTGTGGGGGGCTGCGGGATGGCTGAGGGGTGTCTTCTGGGAGTTTGGGGGGGATCTTCGGGGGTCTCCTATGTTTTTTGGGCATGTTTTGGGAATGTTTTTTGGGGGGAGGTGGTTGCGGTGGACCATTAATCATGGGGGCACTGCAGGGGATCATCCTTGGGGGGGCCTGCAGTGAGTCCGTGGGGGTCTTTTGGGGGGCCTTGGGCTCTCCTCACTTTGGCAGGAGCTGCAGGAGCCCCTCTGGTCTCGGGGGGCTGCGGGGACCCCTCAGGTCTTTTGGGGGAGCTGTTGGAATTCTCCCTGATCCTTTGGGGATAGTCTGGGGTCTTGTGGGGTGACTGTGGGGGTCCTGCTGCACTTGGGGGTGGGAGGATGTTCCTTTTGGGGGGTTCCCCTGTGCAGGGGGTGCTGACTGGGGGTACAGGGGAGGGGGTGCGGTTTGCCCTCCCCTGTGCCTCAGTTTCCCCACGTGTGAGCCGGTTCTGGGCTCGTGTGTGGGGGACGTTTTTGGGGTCTCACTGATCCCCTCCCCAGCTSGCCCACGCCATCCGCCTGCTCCTGGAGTACACGGACACTCCCTATGAGGACAAGCTCTACAGCTGTGGGGAAGGTGAGGGGGGCTCAGGGGGTCCCCACAGCACCCTCAGCCCCTCTGGCTGTTGGCTTGGGGTTTTGGGGAGCACACGACATCACCCAGCACCCCCTTCCCTTGCAGCTCCCGACTACGATAAGAGCCAATGGATCAACGAGAAGGAGAAGCTGGGGCTGGACTTCCCCAATGTGGGTGCTCTGGAGCTGGGAGGGGGCTGTGACAGGGGGGGTCTCCATGTSCCAGTGTCCCCAYGTCCCTCTGTCCCCTGCAGCTGCCCTACTTCATCGATGGCCCCACCAAACTGACCCAGAGCAACGCCATCATGCGCTACATCGCCCGCAAGCACAACATGTGTGAGTGGGGCTGGGCTGGGGCAGGGCTGGAATCACATCAGAGCTCAGCTGGGTTGGGGTTGGATTAGAGTTGGGGTTGGAGTAGGGTTAGTTTTAGGGTTGGGAGTTGGGATTGGGA
>CADDXX010001255.1:28468-40526 GCA_902810485.1 Alauda arvensis | reverse complement strand
GGGTGAGTGCGGGGCCGGCCCCGCCGAGCCGCGAACCCCCCTTCCCTTCGCCCCGGGGCCTGGCGGCGCAGCCGAGCCGCGCTAGGCCCGGCCMGGCGGTGGGAGCGGGGGGAGCGGGGACACCGCGGGAGACACCGGGGACGAGGGCACGGATGGGGCCGGGAAGGTCTGCCCGGGGCCGGGGGGCTCTGCCCGGGGTCTGGGGGCTCTGCCCGGGATCGGGGGTTTCCTCCGGGGCCGAGGGGCTCTGCCCGGGGTGCGGGGACTGCCCCGCGTCCGGGGGCTCTGCCGGGGGTCGAGGGGCTCTGCCCGGGGTTTGGAGGCTGTGCCCCAGCTCGGAGGGCTGTGCCCGGGGTCTGCGCGTCCTGCCCGAGCTCGGGAGGCTCTGCCCGGGGTCCGGGTCCTGCCCAGGCTCCGGGGATTCTGCCGGGGCTCTGCCGGGATTTCGGGGGCTSTGCCCGGGCCCCGGGGGCTCCGTGTCCCCTCGCCGCGGTGTCACCTGCCCGGGGGAGGGAGGGAAGGTGCGTTCCCGGGCCAAGCCGGGGGAAGGGAAGGTTCCTGCGGGGTTGGGGCCGGGGTTTGGAGCGTGTCCCCTCGGCCCTGTCCCGGCCGGTGTCACCGGCGAGGCGAGGCCAGGCAGCGGTGCCGGTACCGAGCTCCGGGGGTACAACCGGGGCGTTTCTCTCACTCTCAGCCTTTTCCCCCAGGTGTTTTCGCCCCGCGCCGTGAGTGCGCCCCGGGGTTGGCATTTCGGGCAGTGATTTTTGCGTTGAGTGTGTGAGCGCAGCTTTGGGGTGTCCCGGAGCGGGGCAGGGCCGGGGGCGGCACCAGAACGACCCCAAAASCTCGAACCGAGCTTGGTGGAAGTGCTCGGAGGGAGAGCAAGGAGAGGGTTCCATCCTCCCGGCTCTGCTGGATGGAGGAGATGAGCTTTGGGAAGCACCTGGGGTGTTCCCAGCTGGAAGTTCCGTTCTGTTTCTCTCTCTCTGCCTGCTCTGTGCTCAAAAGTGGRTTTTTAAATTATTTTTAAGGTGGTTTTGAAAGCGTTGCGGAGTTGCCAAGTGGGATTTTAAAAGGGCTTTGTGTCTSTGCTATCTGATCATCTCCCTCGTGTTGATGGTATCTGATAATTCCCCTCYGAGCTCTCACCCTGCCTTTCCCCCCTCACCTGGGAGCCAGGTGCGTTTTCTCYGCTGCCTCCGTGGGCTTGGACCCATCTCCTGCAGTCCGGAATTCCAGATGTGGCCACAACATCTGGGGACAGACAGGGACAGAAGTTCTGAGGGCTTTCCCAGAGGCTGTGTGAAAGAAAAGTGCAGATTCAGGAAGGCTTTTTTCAACTTTTCCCRGTTAAATTTTGCGTTTCCTGGGCTGCCAGGGGGGTGAGGGTTGGGTTGGGATTTYTGTTTTCTGCAGGAATTGGGGATTTGGGGCCATCTCGAGGTGTTCTGGGGCTTGTGGGATTRTTTGATAAATTGGAATATTGATCTGATCAGAAGAGGCTTTGGAGATCATKATAATGATAATGTTTATAATTATAAAACATTATAATGGGTTTATAATTGASTTGATTATTTAATAATGACACAGGGGACCTTGCAGTGATGCTCTCAGAGGAAATCTTGTTGTAGTAAGTTTGGAAATAGAGTAAATCATCCCAAAATAGGAAATATTGGGTGTAGGAAGGGTGGAAATAGGGGTAAATCATCCCAAAATGGGAAATATTGGGGTGCTGTTGTTTCCTCCTCTCTGCCAGAGTCAGGSAATGCAGGATTTTACCCCAAGAGCTGCAGTTTCACCTAAAAACGGGAAGTTTTTGCCAGCCCAGAGCCTTGTTTTGGGCTCAGAGCAGGAGGTGCCGTGTGGGAACATCCCCGGGGCTCTCAGGTGGATTTTGGCAGTSAGCAGCAGGAGCAGGGACGTGCCCAGAGCACACCTGAGGTGCCACAGGTGCATTTCAGTGCTTACAAAACTCCTCACTGACCTATTTCTCCCTGCCTCTCTCAAGGGCCTGGCCAAAAAAAAATTAAAAAAAAAAAAATTAATTTATTCCTGGTTCTATCAGAAGAATAAAGAGGCAGAACTGAAAGGAAGCAGCAGCTGAGGAGAGGGAGATTTCTGTAATATTCTGTGAATAATTGTTCTATTAAAGGATTTTATACTTCTATTTATTTGTAGTATATAATTTATTATTATATGTAATAATATACATAATATATGATAATATATWATATATAAACATATATAATATGTAAGCATATATAAAATGTAATTATATGTAATCTATAATGATCTATAATATATAATGATATATAATATATACTAATATATTACAGATTCAATTTATTTTTACTTTCATTTTATTTATAGTACATAAAGCTTCTGTCTTTTTCTAGTATATAATATTTTATTTCTGGAATATCATTTAGTATTTAATATGTAATATTATGCACAATATGTGTTGCATATTATGTATTCACATATAATTTAATACAGATATATAATACATATTCTATCATATACATTTTTATATTTTATAAGATGTAATCTATATTTTCTAAGATCTATAAAATAGAATCTTTTATTCCTCTTGGTTCCCCCAGCACAGACTCTCAGCCTGCTCTGCTCCCTCCCTGGAAGATCCAGGCCTTCTAAAAGGGAGATGAAKTCAATTTTTAAGGATAATTTTACTTTTCAGAGCAGCATTCTTTCCCATTTTGCTGGATCTCTGCTGTTTGCCCTTTCTTCATTTCGGTGTGGGAACATTTGGAGGTTTCTCCCCACAATAATCAGGAGGGAAATGTGGATTTTTCTGCACAACTCGGGCAGTTTCACACCTTGAACACCAGAGCAGCTCCAGGTGAGATCCCTGCTCTGCCCTGAGCTCCCTGCAATGCGCTGGGATTTTCCCAGGGTTTCCCACCAAAAATGGGGTTTTTTTAACCCCTTCTTCCCTGGATCCCAAACACAAACAAGGCCTTCCAAGCCTTCCCAGCAGCTCCAGGATCGGAGCAAAATTTGAGGAATCTCTCGGCGCCAGGGTGGGGTTTGGGTGGGATCTGCCGYGGCCTTGGTGCCTCCAGGAGCATTTTAATCAAAACCTGATTATTTCAAACAGAAATGAGGCCAATCCCACCTCGTGCCTTTTTGGGGGAGTTTTCCCAGGATTTGGGAGCAGAATTCCCCTGGGATCCCACAAACCTCGTGTGGTTCTCCCAGCCAGCCAAGCACGGTTGGGACCCTTCCCTAAAAAACCCCCAATTCCAGAATTGCGGGGGTTCTGCGGGGGTTTGGGGCTGGAATTCCGTGGGCTGCTCCTCCCTGCTGGGAACAGGGAGCGGAGCCCGGGAGGGGCCGCGGGAGCTGCGGGCCCGTCCCGACACCCTCCCCTCCCTGGGGAGCTTTGCGAGCCTTTCCCAGGGCTYTGCCCGCGCCTTCTGCTGCGCCTGCTCGCCCCGCAATTGGCACTTCTGCCCTCTTAAAAGGGGATTTTTTTTCCCTCTTAAAATGGGATTTTTTTTCCTCTGAGATGGGATTTTTTTTCCCTCTTGAAATGGGATATTTTTTCCCTGAAATGGRTTTTTTTCCCTCCTGAAATGGGATTTTTTTTTCCCCCTAGGGATGTTTCCATTTCCCCTGGAATGGGATTTTCCCCCCTGGAATCAGCAATGGGAAAGGCAGGGGAGCTGCTGGGGTTGGGATCTGGGTTAGGATTTGAGGGGAAAACGGGATCACATACAGGGAATCAGTGGGAAGAGACCTGGAAAACCTGGAGAGGTTTTTTGGGATCAGCCAAGGAATTTTGGGAGCCCTGGCACCCTGAGGGACTCGGGGAGGTTTTGGTGGGATCTCATTCCCCACAAATCCATTTTTGATGTGATCTCATTCCCCATAAATCCATTTTTGGTGGGATCTCATTCCCAATAAATCCATTTTTGGTGGGATCTCATTCCCAATAAATCCATTTTTGGTGGGATCTCATTCCCAATAAATCCATGGCTCATTTAAGAGGCCGGGCATAAAAATCTCTTCGTTTTTGCCAAATTCGTGCTGAAATTGAGGTTTTCCCTGCCCAGCTGGGAGTGCCAGGGTGCCTTTGGGGCAGGATATTCACACTTCAGCCCCTCCTCTGCATATCCAAGGACTCTGAGACACCTCAGGGGGGGAAAATGCTAATTTTGGGCAGGAGATCTTGATGGCAGATTTCCTTTTTGGGGCTTGCAGCCAGTTCCTGGATCCCGGGGTCAGGGAAGTGCCATAACTGAAATAAAATCGGAATAAAATCTTAGCACAGCTTTAATTTTCTTCAAGATGCATCAGCAGAGAGGGGTAAAAATAAGAGGTTTTAAGATTTTGTTTTCTATTTCAAGAAAAACATTGAGTTTGTGGCTGTTAAAYTCCTTTAGATCCAACAAAAAAACCCCTCACTTATTGCAAAATCTGAGGGTTTTGAATGCTGAATTCCCAAATGAAATTCAGGGTTTTTCATGGGGATAATGCTTGAAAAAAATCCAGGAATCGCTGCTTGGGAAGGCTTTGTGCTTCCCCAAAAATAATCTGGATGCAACCAGATCGTTCCTCTTGGAAAAGGGGAAAAGCCTGAGGGTTCTTCCTCATGGCTGGAGCCTTGGAACTCCTGGGGGAAAATTCCTGGGGAGAAAATGGAAATGGGGGAAAAAAGGGTCAGGTGAGGTGGGAACAGGGCCCTGGGATTCCCGAATTTGCAGGATTTATCCCTGTCATGCAGGGTTTTGTGTTCCCAGGCTCTCTGGAACTGAAGGAAAAGCTGTTCCCAGGGAATTCGGGGCTGGCAGGGCTCTGATTTCCCCGTTTTCCCCGGGAACTGGGAATGCTGTTCCCAGACTGCAGCAGTAAATGGGATTTCAGGGTTCTTTCCCTGGTGATTCCAGGCTCTGCTGAGCTGCTCCTGCATCCCAGGTGTGTCCCGAGGTTTGGGGATGGGGATGGGAACAGGGTCGTTAGCAGCACTCAGCGCTTTATTTTGCATTTATTTTGCGTTTACTTTGCATTTCCATGGGCTCAGCTCCAGCACTTCCCATGGAAATGCAAAAGCACCTCTGGGAGATAAAACTTCCCACTTCAAAACAGATTTTCAGGGTGTTTTGTTGTTGCACCTAAAGCAGCACAAGGAAGAAGGGACTGGGAAGTGAGAGAAATAATGGAAATAATTCCCTTCAGATGTGTTAGGGAATGGCTGGGCCTGTTCCASGCACCTGTGCTTCCAACTGGGACAGTTTATTGAGGCTTTTTTATTGCGATATTGCAGATTTATTGAGCTGTTTATGGAATTGTGGCATATCCTGATAARGGGACCCTCAAGGATCGAGTCCAGTTCCTGCCCGGGACACCCCAAAAATGTCATTTTAGCCCTCACCTGGTGTTTTCCTGGGGCAATCTGTGGTTTTTTCCTGCTGCTTCACTCTCCAGGATTCACAGGGCTCGGGCATTTCAGCGTTTCGGTGGGAAAACTTCCTCACACCCTCAGTTTTTCCTTAAATCCTCAGTTTTCCCTCACACCCTCAGTTTTTCCTCAATTTTCCCCTCACACCTTCAGTTTTCCCCCAGCTTTTCCTGAAATCCTCAGTTTCCCCCCCCTTTTCCCTGAGTTTCCCTCACTTTTCCCTCAGCTTTTCCTGAAATCCTCAGTTTTTCCCCACTTTTCCCCACTTTTCCCACAGTTTCCCCTCACACCCTCTCTCGGTTTCCCCGCAGTTTCTCCCCTCACACCCTCACTTTTCCCTCACTTTTCCTCACGCCCTCCTTTTCCCTCCAATCCCGTTTCCCTCACACCCTCACCTTCTCCTGAAATTCTGTTTTTCTTCCTTTTTTCCCCTTTTTTCCCTCAGTTTTCGCTTCGGGCCGGCCCCGCTGCCCCGAGCCCGACCCAGGCCGGGCCCGAGGCCGCCCCAGCCGRGCCCGAACCTCGCTATTTTTAGTGCCGACAACACCAAAAAAATGCGGTTTTTCTTCAGAAGCTCGGTGTGAGCTCCCACACACTCACCAGCTTCCTCCACCCACTCTTTTGTCTGCAAATTGTGCTCTTTTTTTCTCTATCAGAGCTGGAGCTTTTCATGCCGGGGCCTTTGCAAACCTTTGATTGCCCGGGGTTCTGCGGATGCTGCTCAGGTTCGGGGCTKGATAAGCATCAAAAATCGCTTTCAAACTCTCGTTTCCTTTCACATCTTCATCAGGCCTCGCACCTCTCCTTTGGCAGCGTGACTGGAATTAGTTCCGTGGAAAAAATCGGCCTTGACGAAATTAAATTCACCTTTAAAACAGCAAAAAACCATTTGGGTGTTTGGGGATTAAAAACAGCCAAGCGCCGCTTTGGGATTAGAAATGTAAAAGGGAAAGGGAAAAGGTGTTTTAAGAGCGGTTKTGGGGCACTGTTTCAGAGCTGCTGTTTGTGCTAAATGGCCGAGGAGGGCTTTGCTTTTTATTTAAATAATGGTTTTGAAAGTTGTGGGTCCCTCGAGGGTGGCAGTGAAAGGTTCAAAGCCACAGCAGTGAAGTGGTTTTTTTTTGCAGCAAACAGCTTTGAAAATTCAGAATAAACCCCTCTGCGGCCTTGATCTGTGGTTGTACCTGTTGAGAAAARAGGGGTTTTTTAACACATCAGTGAGCAGAGGTGAAATATTGGCAGGAAATTTTTTTTGTGCATTTGGTAAATGGGGGGGAAAAGGTGAAATTTCCTTTTCCTGGCGAATTTTTGTGCTTTCCTGGCTCTGCAGTGGAATTCCCGATTTCCTCCTGCAGCTTCCTAGAGGTGCTTGGCATGATGAGGAAATAATCAGGTATTTTTTACATGGAACAGGGAATTTTCTGAGCTCCTGGAWAATTCATCCCACCCGAAGGAAGAGCTGAACTGGGATTTATCCTTCCCACACCTTCCTGGGTGCACAAAGATTCTCCTTTTTGTTATTCGTAATTAATATTAGTTATTAACCAGAAATTAATAATGTTATTATTTCATTTAAAAGAAAATATGAAGATGTGATGAAAACTGAGGGTGTCAGAAAAAGCTGGGGAAAAAAACCTGAGGGTGTGAGGGAAAATCTAAGGAAAAACTGAGGGATGTGAGGGAGAATCGAGGATCGCAGGAAAAGCTGAGGACTTGGTCGGTTCATCTCCTGTGCAGTTAAAATTCACTCCAAAGGAGGGGAAATTCTGATGGCACAGAAATGATGATCCAGGAGTGTCTGGAAGAGAGGGGGTGGGATGTTGGGAAGGAATTCCTGGCTGGGGTGGAATTCCCAGGGAAGCTGGGAATGCCCTGGCAGTGTCCCAGGCCAGGCTGGAGCACAGAAGGTGTCCCTGGGTGGGATTTGCTGTCCCTTCCATCCCAATCTGGGATGTCTCCGTCCTTCATTCCCCTTCCCTGCTCCCTCTGATCCCAGGTTTAGCTCCGGGTTTATCTCAGGGCCTTCCTGATGGGATCAGCCCAGCCCAAAAAACCCAAACTGGAATTGTCCCGGTGGAGGGAGGAAAAGAAACCAAACCCGAAAGGGAAGGTGAGGGATTGAGGGAGTGATTGCTTTGTGTCCATGAGGGATCCACGTGGTGCTCCCTGCAGGAGGAAGTGGCAGCGTCCCGGGCAAATTCCAGCCTGGAAAACCGCGGGGGGAAAAGTGGATGGGCAAAGCGATATTGTGAGGAGGATTCCCCTTGGGGGAAGGGAGAGAGAGACAAAGGAAGGATCCCTGAAATCGCTGGGAATCCGGGCTCTCCGGGGCGCTCCGGCTCYGCTGTGGTGCTGCAGGGTGAGGAGGGCTCCTCTGCAATTCCTCAGGTGCGGCTCCGCTGTTGGAATGCGGCTCTGGAATAGCCGGGATGGGCTGGGGGAGGTTCGGGCTGTCCTGGGGTGGCTGTGCCCCGTGTTCGTGGGAGCAGGGCAGGGCTTGGGGGCCACCAGTGCCCCCAGAATCCCAGCAGGGACAGCTGAGGTGTCTGTGGTGGGTGCAGAGTATTCCYGGCATTCCTGGATTTCCCTTCCCTGGGAATCTGCTGCCACTCCTGATCCCTGGTATTTGTGGGGCTGTCGGTGTTCCCAAAAATCCGGGGTAGACGGCTGTGGGTTATTCCGAGGTGGTTCTGTGGTGGATGGAGAGCCTGGATTTCCATCCCCGGRGAATTCTCCTGCTCCCTGCAGTTTGTCCCTTCCTTTCCCAACCCCACCCACCCTCAGCTCCTCCTGGAAAACGCCCCCGGGGGCTTT
The DNA here is from genome assembly GCA_902810485.1 of Alauda arvensis. Lineage (NCBI taxonomy): Eukaryota > Metazoa > Chordata > Aves > Passeriformes > Alaudidae > Alauda > Alauda arvensis. The sequence goes on along the minus strand of CADDXX010001255.1, from coordinate 32,290 downwards.
CCCTGGAGCCCCACGAACCCCAAACCTGCCCGCATCCCAGCGGTGATTTCCTGATCCCGGCTGGGATTTCCTAATTCCAGTGGTGATTTCCTGATTCCAGTGGTGATCTCCCGATCGCAGCAGTGATTTCCCCATTTCAGAAGGGATTTCCCAATCCCATCCGTGATCTCCCAATCCCAGCTGTGATTTATTTCCCGTTTCAGCAGTGATCTCCCTCTCCCTGACCCTTCTCTCCCCTTCTCTCCTCGCAGACCCGATGCTAGAGGGCCCCCGTTGCAGCAGAAGCCCCCTCCCCGCGCTGCCCGTGCCGTGATCCGCAGCCAGCCCAGCGCAGCCAGGACCCCCCAGCCCCCGATGGAAGCGGCGCCGGGCCGGAGCAGCCCCCCCGGGACGGAGGGAGCCCCATGAGCCCCCCCAGATGAGCCAGGCAGCCAAGGGGGAGCCCCCCGGGGCCGGCATGGCACAGGAGGGGCCGCCCGCCTTCTACCCCGGCCAGGAGCTCGACCTGTCCACCAAGGTGTACAAGAGGGAGTCGGGCAGCCCCTTCTCGGTGCTGGTGGACAGCAAAGCCGGCAAGGGGCACCTCCACGAGAGGGAGGAGCAGCCCTTCTTCAGGGAGGGCAGGGCCGTGGCAGAGGTCCGGGCTGTCAAAGAGGACAGGGAGAACTCTGACGACTCCGAGGAGGAGGAGGACGAGGAGGAAGAGGAGGAAGACGAAGTGACTTACAAAAGGGAGCAGATTATAGTGGAGGTAAACCTTAACAACCAAACCTTGAACGTGTCCAAAGGGGAGAAGGGTGTCCCCTCCCAGTCCAAAGAGACCGCTGTCCTTAAGAGCAGCAGCGAGGACGAGGAGGAGGAGGAGGAGGGCGACAGCGGCGACGAGGCCACGGAAGACAGCAACGATTATGAGGAGAACGAGAGGCAGAAGAAGAAGGAGAAGAGGGTGGAGAAGGTCAGCGTGGGCCAGAGGAGGAGCCGCAGAGCCGCGGCCGCCGCCGCCGCCGCCTCCCCCGCGCCCCGGGCCACGCGGGGCCGCAGGAAGGGCTCCGAGCCCCCCAAGCGCAAGAAGAAACCCGCCAAGGAGCCCAAGGCGGCCGTGCAGAAAKCCAAGTGCGAGGAGAAGGAGACGCTGACGTGCGAGAAGTGCCCCAGGGTGTTCAACACGCGCTGGTACCTGGAGAAGCACATGAACGTCACCCACCGGCGCATGCAGATCTGCGACAAGTGCGGCAAGAAGTTCGTGCTGGAGAGCGAGCTGTCCCTGCACCAGCAGACTGACTGCGAGAAGAACATCCAGGTAGGTGTGCTCACCTGCCTGACAGCTCCCCACACGCCCCCTGGGCCCGGCTTCACAGGGGGAAAAAATAATGATAAAAAATAAATCTCTTTTTGCGCGGCCCCAGGGCTCGGGCTCTGCCTCATCCCGCATTGTGGGGTCTCCCAAAAGGAGGGAATGGCAGGAACAGAGGGCTCAGCTGCTCTGAGCTCTTACTGCAGGAGTCAGCTGTGAGTTGGGAATGCAGAGCTGCTTGAGCAGGGTCAGAATCAGGAGTAAACTGTCCCAAAAATGTGAATTTCTGTGGTAAATCCTCCTCCTCCTGCTGGGCACCTGCAGCTCTCACTGAGTTTAGGGTTCCTGGGGTTTCACTTTATGGAAATGCAGGTGAGGCTGCCAGGGGTTCCCTGGGGTGGGAAATCTGGGAGATCCCAGAGAGGCAGGGTCTGAGCTGGGCTTAAAGCGGGATTTAAACCCCCCTGAGAGCCCGAGACAAAGGGAATTCCCAGAGTCGTCTCTGAAGGTTTGGAATTCAGCACCTGCACCCCAAAACCCCACAAATCTCCCTGGAGACACAATATTTATTGCAATTTCTCTTTTCCAAGCTCTTTTCCTGACTCTGGGCTGGGTTTTGGTGTTTTTTGTTTTTTGGTTTTTTTTTCTTGTTTCAGCTCAGGGAAGGATTTATTAATACAGATTTAATTTTTGCAGCTTTTGAAAGAAATGTTTTTGAAAGTTCAGTGCAGCAGGGAACATTKAAATGGGAATTCAAGAGGTGCCCCAGCRTGCAGGGGGTTCATTCACAGCATAMAATTTAAGCAGGAATTTAAAAATAAAGGAACTAAAAYTTAAGCAGAAATTAAGAAAGAAAGGAATTAAAGCAGGAATTAAAATTTGAGCAAGAATTCCTGAATATTTGGAACAGATCAAAGGGAGAARTATCCTGTATCCATCCCCACACGTGTCCAAMAGTGATAGGAAAAGGAGAAATTATAGAAATTATGATTTAAATCCAGAGGAATCTGGTCCAGCAGCACTGAGAGTCACCTTCAAGTCCTCAATATCCAAGAACAAATCCAGCAGTTCCCGTTCTGCCCTGACCCTTGGGATGAGTTTTCCAGCTGCCTGTTGCTGTGTTTTTATTCCTTTTGCCAATAGGATTGAGGGAAAATTAAATTTTCCTTAATTCAGTGTTAAATGTGCTAAAGGGGGGAGCTTTGTCCTGGAATAAAAATGCTTCAATATTGGATTGAAATGAAAGCCAAGGCTGGTCCCTGCCAGGTTTTCATCCCAGGGATGGAATAAATCCGTTTTTCCTCAGGTGTAAATCACAAAATCCACCTCCTCAGGCTCCCTTTTCACCCTTTTTGTTGCCATTCTGGGTCAAACCCGAGGTGCAGCCTGACCCCAGCCCCTSTGTGTCCCCAGTGTGTGTCCTGCAACAAATCCTTCAAGAAGCTCTGGTCCCTGCACGAGCACATCAAGATCGTGCACGGCTACGCCGAGAAGAAATTCTCGTGTGAGATCTGCGAGAAGAAGTTCTACACCATGGCCCACGTGCGCAAACACATGGTTGGTGAGTCCCTGGGCACGGGGCTGCAGGGGCACGCTGCCCTGGGGGGCTGGATTGCTCTGGGGGAGTTCAATTAATCAGGGGAGATTGGATTAATTGGGGGAAATTGGATTAATCGGGGGAAATCGAAATGGTCGGGGAAAATCAAATTAATCGGGGAAAATTGAAATAGGGAAAATTAAAATAGTGAGGGAAAAGTGAAATAGTTGGGGGAAGTTTAAATAGGGAAAAGTGAAATAGGGAAAAGTGAAATAGTCAGGGAAAAGTTGAAATAGTTGGGGGAAAGTAAAATAATCAGGGAAAGTGACAATAATCAGGGAAAGATAAATTAATCAGGGGAAATTAAATTAATTGGGGAAAATTGAAATAGGGAAAATCTAAAATAGTCGGGGGAAAGTGAAATAGGGAAAGGTAAAATAGGGGAAATTGAAATAGTCAGGGAAAATTAAATTAATTGGGGAAAATTGAAATAGGGAAAGTTGGAATAGTCAAGGAAATTTGAAATAGTCAGGGAAAAGTAAAATAATCAGGGGAAATTGAAATAATCAGGGGAAATTGAAATAATCAGGGGAAATTGAAATAATCAGGGAAAAGTAAAACAGGGAAGAATCAAACAGTCAGGGAAGAGTAAAGCAGTGAAAATGGAGCAGTTGTTGAAGAGCCAGAACCTCCCGAGCCTGACCCTCCCTGCTCACAGAGCACAGCCAGGAGTCATTTCCCTGCCTGGAACCCCGGGATGTTTCCCCCAGGCCCCGTTTCCCCGGATTTCCCGGGATTCCCCCCTGACCCGTGCCTGTGTTTGTGCAGCGCACACCAAGGACATGCCCTTCACCTGCGAGACCTGCGGCAAATCCTTCAAGCGCAGCATGTCCCTGAAGGTGCACTCGCTGCAGCACTCCGGGGAGAAACCCTTCCGCTGCGAGGTGAGCAGATCCCGGGGGTAAATCCATGGGAATGGGCCTTGGGAATG
>CADDXX010001252.1:47174-57467 GCA_902810485.1 Alauda arvensis | reverse complement strand
TTTTTAATATTTTTAATTCATTTTAAATATTTTTCATTTATTTTTTATCCTCCTTAAACCTCTTGAATATATTTTATTTGCTTGAATTGAAATTGCAACTTTTTCATTTATTTTCTTTTTTATTTAATATTTTTTTTTAAAAAATCTCCTTTGCATTTTAAATCCTTTTTCAATTTAATTTAAATTTCCTTTAAAACCTCATTTTTTAAACATTTCCCTCATTGATTTGGGATTTTCATTGGGATTTTGTTTTTTACGGGGGGGAAAGCAAAACCCTGCAGACCTTCACTGCTGGCCGGGAGGGGACAACGAGGGGGACCCCAAAGGTGACAACAAAGGTGACCCCAAAGGTGACCTAAAATGTGACCTTGAAGGTGACCCCAAGGGTGACCTCGAAGGTGACCCCAAAGGTGACCCCAAAGGTGACCTCAAAGGTGACCCCAAGGACCTGAAGGTGACCCCAAGGGTGACTCCAAAGGTGACCCCAAGGTTGACCTAAGAGGTGACCTGGAAGGTGACCCCAAGGGTGACCCCAAAAGGGGCCCCAAGGACAACCCCAAAAGTAACCTCAAAGGTGACCCCAAAGGTGACCCCAAAGACCTGAAGGTGAGCCCAAGGGTGACACAAAAGAGGACCTTGAAGGTGACCTCGAAGGTGACCCCAGAGGTGACCCCAAGGACCTGAAGGTGACCTCAAAGGTGACCCTGAGGACAAACCCAAAGGAGACCCCAAAGGTGACCTAGAAGGTGACCCCAAAGGTGACCCCAAGAACCTGAAGGTGACCTCAAAGGTGACTCCAAAGGTGACCTTGAAGGTGACCCCAAGGACCTCGAAGGTGACCTCGAGGGTTACCCCAAAGGTGACCTCAAAGGCAACCCTGAAGGTGACCCCAAGGGCGATCCTGAAGGTGACCTCAAAGGTGACTCCAAGGACCTGAAGGTGACCCCAAGGGTAACCCCCAAAGGTGACCTTGAAGATGACCTCAAAGCTGACCCCAAGGGTGACCCCAAGGGTGATGCCAAGGAGGACCTCAAAGGTGACCCTGAAGGTGGCCTCGAAGGTGATCCTGAGGGTGGCCCCAAAAGTGACCTTGAGAACAAGCCCAAAGGCGACCTCAAAGGCAACCTCAAAGGTGAGCCCAAGGGTGATGCCAGAGGTGACCTAAAATGTGACCTTGAAAGTGACCTTGAAGGTGACCTTGAAGGTGACCCCAAGGGTGACCTGGAAGGAGACCCTGAGGGGAATCCCAAAGGTGACCCCAAAGGTGAGCCCAAGGGTGACGCCAAAGGTGACCTTGAAGGTGACCCTGAAGGTGACCTCAAGGGTGATCCTGAAGGTGACCTCAAAGGTGACGTCAAAGGTGACCTTGAAGGTGACCCCAAGGACAACCCCAAAGGCGACCTTAGAGGTCACCTCAAAGGTGAGCCCCAGGGTGACGCTAAAGGTGACCCCAAATGTGACCCTGAGGGCAACCCTGAAGGTGACCCTGAAGGTGACCCCAAGGGCGATCCTGAAGGTGACCTCAAAGGTGACTCCAAAGGCAACCTCAAATGTGACCTAGAAGGTGACCCCAAGGGTGACCCCAAAAGTGACCTCCAGGACAACCCCAAAGGCAACCTCAAAGGTGAGCCCAAGGGTGATGCCAGAGGTGACCTAAAATGTGACCTTGAAGGTGACCTTGAAGGTGACCTCGAGGAAAAGCCCAAGGGTGACACCAAAGGTGACCCCAAAGGGTACCAGCAAAGGTGACCTTGAAGGCGACCCCGAGACCTCAAAGGTGACCTCAGAGGTGACCCTGAGGACAACTCCAAAGGCAACCCTGAAGGTGACCCCGAAGGTGACCCCAGTGGTGACCTCGAAGGCAACCCTGAAGGTGACCCCAAGGGCAGTGCCAAAGGTGACCTAGAAGGTGACCTCAAGGGCAGCCCCAAAGGCGACCCCAAGGACAACCCTGAAGGTGACCCCAAAGGTGACCTCAAAGGTGACCCTGAGGACAACCCCAAAGGCAACCCTGAAGGTGACCCTGAAGGCAACCCTGAAGGTGACCCCAAGGACAACCCTGCAGGTGACCCCACAGGTGACCCCACAGGTGTCCCCAGAGGTGACCCCGCGTCCCCTCCCCGCGTGGCCTCCGCGTCCCTGCCCGGCCCCGGCGCCGCCGTTCCCGACTCGTTCCCGACTCGTTCCCGACTCGCGCTTCCCGAGCGGCGCTCCCCGACTCGCGGCGGCCGCTGCTGCCGATGGCCCCCTTGGTGTGGATGTCACCCCGGGATGTGACGGGCGGGCTGCTGGCACCGCTCAGATCTCGTTGGCGAGGCCGGCGCCGCCGGGGCCGTACTCACTGGAGCGCGGCGCCATGCCCAGGTACTGCTTCAGGAACTCGCTAAACCTCTTCTGGTTGTTCCACTTCCGCGCCGACTTGCGCACCCCGATGAAGCCCCCGTACCTCTTCTGCACGCCCTTGGCCGCGGGGCTCGCTCCCAGCCGCCGGGAAATGTCCTCCTGCCGCTCCTCCTGCCGCTCCTCCCGCCGCGGTTGGGCCAACGCGGTGCCCGCTTCGGCGGCGCCCGGGTCGGCGGAGCCGGGCCAGGCTCGGGCCGAGAGGCGGCGGGGCCGGGCCGAGGCTCGGCTGGCAGCAGCGCACAGCTCCCAGGTGGCCCTGGGCACCGCTTGGCCCTCGCACTCCAGGATGCAGATCTGCGGGGAAAGGAGGGGTGGAGGTCAGGGTGGATCGTGGTGGGGTGGTGGGATGGGGTTGGAATTTTCCACAGCCTCAAGCTGTTTTCCTTGGGAATTTCATCCCCAAAAAAAGCAGGATTTTCCCACATTTTCCCCCCTTGGGGAGGAAATCACAGAATCACAGAATTTTTTGGTTGGAAGAGACCTTCAAGGTCATGGAGTCCAACCCATGTTCCAACACCTCAACCAGATCATGGCACCCAGTGCCACATCCAGGCTTTGTTTAAACACATCCAGGGATGGTGACTCCACCACCTCCCTGGGCAGATGGTTCCAGTATTTAACCACTCTCTCCGTGAAAAACTTCCTCCTTAAATCCAGCCTGAAAAAGGCGGGAATGGCAAAATTCAGGAGATTTCTGGGATGTGATCCTTGAAATTTCGGTTGGGATCACCAAGAGCGTCATCAGGGTTGGGTGTTCTGGAATCGCCGCGCTCCCATCCCGTCCCCTTGGGAAGCACCCATGGGAAGGTGCCGGCAGCTCCTCGGCGCTTCCCTGGCCTCGTTCCTGCTCCCAAACCCCAGCCTGGGCTCCCTGAAGGGGGTGCAGGTGCTCGGTGTCGCTCTCCAGGCTGCCCCAGGCTGGATCTGCTGCACATCCCGAGTTCCCTGGAACATTCCCGATGTCCTGCTCCGCCAGGCCCAGCTCTGCCGCGGCCTTCAGCCCAAACGTCGGCGTGAGAGGTGGTGGGGGTGGGATGGGATGGGATGGAGGAGGTGGGAAAGGGCAGTGGAGGTGGGACGGGACAGGATGGAGGCAGGATGGGATGGTAGAAGTGGGACAGTGGGGGTGGGATGGGATGGTGGAAGTGGGACAGGATGGAGGTGGGACGGGACAGTGGAGGTGGGATGGGACGGTGGAGTTGGGATGGAATGGAAATGGGAGGGGATGGGGGTGGGAATGGGATGGTGGAGGCGCCATGGGACAGGATGGAGACAGCAGGGAATGGTGGAGATGTGGCATGATGGACATGGGACAGTGGGACGGGACCATGGAGGTAGGAAAGGACAGTGGGGTGGGACAGGACAGGATGAAGGCGGGATGGGACAGTGGAGGTGGGACAGTGGAGGTGGAGGGGGGACGGGATGGAGGTGGGAGGGGATGGTGGAGGTGGGAAGGGGTGGTGAAGTCGGGATGGGATGGAAGTGGGACAGGATGGAGGTGGGACGGGACAGGATGGAGGCAGGATGGGATGGTAGAAGTGGGACAGTGGGGGTGGGAGGTGGATGGTGGAGGTAGGAAAGGACAGTGGAGGTGGGACAGGATGGTGGAGGTGGGACGGGACAGGATGAAGGGATGGGACGGTAGAGGTGGGACAGTGGAGGTGGGAAAGGACAGTGGAGGTGGGACGGGACAGGATGAAGGCGGGATGGTACAGTGGAGGTGGGAAGGGGTGATGGAGGTGGGATGGAATGGAAATGGGACGGGATGTGGGAGGTGGGAATGGGATGGTGGAGGCACCATGGGACAGGATGGAGACAGCAGGGAACGGTGGAGATGTGACAGGATGGACATGGGACAGTGTGGAGGTGGGATGGGACCATGGAGGTGGGACAGGACAGTGGAGGTGGGAAGGGGTGGTGAAGTTGGGATGGGATTGAGGTGGTGGGGGTGGGAGGTGGATGGTGGAGTAGGAAAGGACAGTGGAGGTGGGACAGCATGGTGGAGGTGGGACAGGACAGGATGAAGGCAGGATGGGACAGTAGAGGTGGGACAGTGGAGGTGGGAAAGGACAGTGGAGGTGGGGTGGGACGGTGGAGGTGGGAGAGAATGGAGGTGGGATGGGACCATGGAGGCAGGATGGGATGGTGGAGGCAGGAGAGTGGAGGTGGAATGGGACAATGGAAGTGGGATGGGATGGAGGTGGGATGGGATGGTGGGGATGTGACATGATGGATGTGGGACAGGACGGTGGAGGTGGCATGGCACGGTGGAGCTGTAATGGGATATTGGAGGTGGGACAGGATGGTGGAGGTGGGAAGGGACAGTGGGAGGTGGGACACAGGATATTGGAGGTGGGGTGGGATGGTGGAGATGTGACATGATGGATGTGGGACAGGGACAGTGGAGGTGAGACAGGACGATGAAGGTGGGATGGGACAGGATGGATGTGGGACAGGATGATGGAGATGGGACGGGACAGTGGAGGTGGGATGGGATGGAGGTGAGAACGGATGGTGGAGGTATAACAGGGTATTGGAGGTGGGACAGGACACTGGAGGTGGGATGGGACACTGCAGGTGGCACACGGGACACTGGAGGTGGGCCAGGACCTCTGTCCCGTTCCCGTGGCAGCTCCCCCTGCCCGGAGTTGTCCCTGCCCGGGTCAGGGCTGCGCTGCCCTTCCCGAGGATTCCGAGCTGGGAATGTTCCTCTGGGTGGCAGCAGAGCCCTGCGGGGCCCGCCAGCTCCGCAGCCGAGCTGCTCCCGCTCCTCCCGAGCAGATCCTGATCGTCCCGAGGAGATCCCGCTCCTCCCGGGGAGATGATCCCGCTCCTCCCGGGGAGATCATCCCGCTCCTCCCGGCTCCTCCGGCCCGGGATTGTCCTCCGGGAGTCAGCGGGATGAGGGACACCGGGGATAAAGGGACACCGGGGATAAAAGGGGACATCGGCCATGGGTTTGGTCAAGCTCCACTCCCCCTCCACAAATCCACGGTGGCTGCTCCCGGATTTGGGATCCAGTTTTGGGGTGACATTCCTGCCCTCCCCGCCTCCGGAGCAGCGCCGCGGGGTGAAGGTGGAGATGCTCCAGCTCCTCTCCTGATACCCCTGGAAAGCTTCCCAAATCCTGCTCCATCCTTCCCCAGAGGCCGTGGGACCTCCTCCAGCCCCTGGGAACGGCTGTTCCCACCAAACCCAAATCCTGGCCCTGCTGTGGGGTTTTGGTGCCACCAAACCCAAATTCAGCCCTGCTGTGGGGTTTTGGGGCCACCAAACCCAACCCTGACCGAGCTGTGGGGTTTTGGGGCCACCAAACCCAAATCCTGGCCCTGCTGTGGGGTTTTGGTGTCACCAAACCCAAATCAAACCCAAACTCAGCCCTGCTGTGGGGATTTGGGGCCACCAAACCCAAATCAAACCCTGCTGTGGGGTTTTGGGGCCACCAAACCCAACCCTGACTCTGCTGTGGGGTTTTGGTGCCACCAAACCCAAACCCTGACCCTGCTGTGGGGTTTTGGGGCCACCAAACCCAAATCAAACCCAACCCTGACCCTGCTGTGGGGTTTTGGGGCCACCAAACCCTGACCCTGCTGTGGGGTTTTGGGGCCACCAAACCCAAATCCACCATCTCATTCGAGGTGGAAGAACCCTAAAATCCCTTTTCTTCACCCCATTTTCCCCCTCAAACCACCCCTGGCTCCACCTCGTTCTCCTCCTCCCTCCGTGGCTCTTCCAGAACTCCTGGATTTCTTCCTGGAGACACCCCAAAATCTGGATTTCTTCTTTGGAAACGCTCCGGAACCTCCCTAAATCCAAGGAATTCCCATGGGATGGGACAGTGGGGTCCTGTGGGACACCCAGGAGGGTCTGGAGGCCACCGTGGGACCGTCACCTCGGCCTCTCCTGGCATCTCCCAGGCTTTGGAAGGGTCCCTTTGGAGGGAGGAGCTCCAAGGTCCTGCCACCTCCCATGGGGACATTCCCAGCTTCCGTCACCGGCTCCGAGTGAATCCTTGGTCCAGAGCCACCCGGGGAGGTTCTGCCCGTCCTTTTGGTGGCCTTGGTGGCCTTGGGGATGGGGACAGGGGCGACTCAGCCCCTCCCTGGAGGGCAGCAGGTCCCTGCCCTTCCCTGGCTGCCGGAATTCCGGGGATCCTCGGCTCCGTGGGGCTGAGGGGAATTCCTGGGATGTGGCTTTGGGAAGGGCGGGAGGCACCAAATCCCACCAGGAGCCTCTTCCAGCCCAGATTGAACTTCAGGAGACCCCAAATCCCACCAGGAGCCTTCTTCCAGCCCAAACTGGACCTTAACAGATCCCAAATCCCACCAGGAGATTTCTTCTGCCCAAATTGGACCGAAAATCCCACCAGGAGCCTCCTTCCAACCCAGATCGGACCCCAAAATCCCACCAGGAGGCTTCTTCCAGCCCAAACTGGATCCCAAATCCCACCAGGAGATTTCTTCTGCCCAAATTGGACCCCAAAATCCCACCAGGAGGCTTCTTCCAGCCCAAACTGGGTCTTAAATCCCTCCAGGAGGCTCCTTCCAGCCGAAATTGAACCTTAGCAGATCCCAAATCCCTCCAGGAGCCTTCTTCCAACCCAAACTGAACCCCAAATCCCACCAGGAGCCTTCTTTTAGCCCCAAATTGAACTTCAGGAGATCCGAAATCCCACCAGGAGCCTCTTCCAGTCCAAACTGAGACCCTGAATCCCACCAGGAGCCTTCTTCTGCCTAAATTGGATGCCAAATCTCTCCAGGAGGCCTCTTCCAGACCAAACTGAGCTTCAGGAGACCCCAAATCCCACCAGGAGCCTTCTTCCAGCCTAAATTAAGCCTCAGGAGATCCCAAATCCCACCAGGAGGGTTCTTCCAACCCAAATTGGACCCTAAATCCAACCAGGAGCCTCCTTCCAGCCCCACACCAAGACCCCAGATCCCACCAGGAGCCTTCTTCCATCCCAAAATGACCCCAAATCCCACCAGGAGCCTTCTTCCAACCCAAAATGACCCCAAATCCCACCAGGAGGCTCCTTCCAGCCCCACACCCAGACCCCAAATCCCAGTTTGGGCTGCTCTGGCTTCGGGACAGGACCTGCCATGGGATCCATCCCAGCTCCTCCCCACAGCCCCAGGAGCAGGAAGGACCAAAGGGGTCCCACTGAGGTTCTGGGGCCTCCAAAACGACGCTTTGGGGCCGAACCACCCCAAAACCCGCTGGTGGTGACGGGGCCTTGGCTCCAGCAGCTCCTGGAAGGTTCTGGTTCCTCCTGGGGCTTTTTTTGGGATATTTCCCAACTCTGTGGGTGCTCCCAGTGGGGTTTGGGATGGGCGAGGCAGGGGTTGGGGGATGGAGGTTGGGGATGGTTGGGGTCCTGGGAGTGTCCTGGTTTGGGATCTTCAGCCAGATTTGGGATCTTCAGCCGGATTTGGGATAACCCTGATTTGGGATCTTCAACCGGATTTGGGATAACCCTGATTTGGGATCTTCAACCGGATTTGGGATAATCCTGATTTGGGATCTTCAACCGGATTTGGGAGCACCCTGGTTTGGGGTCTTCAGCCAGATTTGGGATCTTCACCCTGGTTTGGGATCTTCAACTGGATTTGAGATAATCCTGCTTTGGGATCTTCGCTCAGATTTGGGATTTTCAACCAGATTTGGGATCTTCACCTTCCCTTGGGACCATCCTGGACTGGAGTCTTCAGCCAGATTTGGGATCATCAGCCTGATTTGGGATCTTCATGTTCCCTTGGCACCATCCTGATTTGGGATCTTCAACTGGATTTGGGACCATCCTGCTTTGGGATCTCCAGCCAGATTTGGGATCTCCAGCCAGATTTGGGACCATTCTGGTTTGGGATCTTCACCTTCCCTTGGGACCATCCTGGTTTGGAATCTTCAGCCAGATTTAGGATCTTCAACCGGATTTGGGATAATCCTGATTTGGGATCTTCACTTTCCCTTGGGGCAGTTCTGATTTGGGATCTTCCTCCGGATTCGGGATCCTCCCCCTCCCTCGGGCCCATCCCGGTGCCCCCCAGGAGTGACAGTGACAGTGGCAGTGACAGTGACAGCAGGTGCCCCTTCCCCTCCAGCCCCAAATCCCCCAGACCCAAACCCTGCTCTGGGACGAGGCTGCCCAGAGCCCCCGGGCTTGGGGACAGGGGACAGTGGGGTTGGTGGCACTCAGTGTCCCCCAGCCCCCAGCAGAGGGAGGAGGGTGCCCATGGCTGTGAGGACAGGGGACAGTGGCATTGGTGGCACCCACAATGTCCCTCAGCCCCACTCCAGGAAGGTGCCCATGGGCACAGGGGACAGTGGTGGTGGCACTCAGGATGTCCCCAAACCCCAGCAGAGAGAGGAGGGTGCCCATGGCTGTGGGGACAGGGGACAGTGGCATTGGTGGCACTCACAATGTCCCCCACAGCCCAGCAGAGGCAGGAAAGTGTCCATGGGCACAGGAACAGGGGACAGTGGTGTTGGTGGCACCCATGATGTCCCCAGCCCCCAGCAGAGGGAGGAGGGTGCCCATGGCTGTGGGGACAGGGGACAGTGGCATTGGTGGCACTCACGATGTCCCTCAGCCCCACTACAGGAGGGTGCCCATGGGCACAGGGACAGGGGACAATGATGGTGGTGGCACCCACGATGTCCCCAGACCCCAGCAGAAGGAAGGGGGTGCCCATGGACACAGGGACAGGGGACAGTTTTGGTGGCACTCCAGATGTCCCCCAGCCCCCAGCAGAAGCAGGAAGGTGCCATGGCTCTGGGCACAGGGGACAGTGGCGCCGGTGTCACTCACGAGCACGTCGAAGCGCTGGCGGTAGGGCTGGCGGTCGCAGTGCAGGCAGTCGCTCCGGCAGTCGCCGCGCGCGCGGGCAAAGAGGCAGAGCAGCAGCAGGTCCCAGAGCACGGCCCTCATGGTGCCACCGGCTGCGGGGACATGGCAGGGACAATCCCATCAAACCCACCCCAAATCCCATCAAATCCACCCCAAAAACCCCAGTGACATCCAGAGCACGGCCCTCATGGTGCCACCGGCTGTGGGGACATGGCAGGGACAATCCCATCAAACCCACCCCAATATCCATCAAATCCACCCCAAAATCAAATCCACCCCAAAATCCCCAGTGAAACCCAGAGCACGGCCCTCATGGTGCCACCGGCTGCGGGGACACCCAGGGGACAACCCCATCAAATCCACCCCAAAATCCCATCAAATCCCCCAAAACCCAGAGAAATCCAGAGCACGGCCCTCATGGTGCCACCGGCTGCGGGGACAATCCCAGAACAATCCACCCCAAAATCCATCAAATTCACCCCAAAATCCTGGAAATTCCCCCAAAAACCCCAAAGAAATCCAGAGCACGGCTCTCATGGTGCCACCGGCTGCGGGGACAATCCCATGGAATCCACCCCAAATCCCATCAAATACAGCCCAAATCCTGGGAAATCCCCCAAAACCCTGTGAAATCCCCATGAAATCCCCCAAAACCCAGTGAAATCCAGAGCACAGCCCTCATGGTGCCACCGGCTGCAGGGACACCCGGGGACAATCCCATCAAATCCACCCCAAAATCTTGGGAAACCCCTCATGAAATCCCCCAAAACCCTGGGAAAGTCCCCAAAACCCTGAAAACCCCATGGAATCCCCCAAAAACCCCAGTGAAACCCCGAGCATGGCCCTTATGGTGCCACCGGCTGTAGGGACACCCGGGGACAATCCCATCAAATCCACCCCAAAACCCAATGAAATCCCCCCAAAATCCTGCGAAATCCCATGAAACCTGGCAAAACCCCACTAAATCCCCAAAAACTCAGTAAAACCCCATGAAATCCCCCCAAAACCCTGCAAAACCCTGGGAAACCCTGCAAAACCCTGTGAAA
>CADDXX010001251.1:0-63120 GCA_902810485.1 Alauda arvensis | reverse complement strand
GCGGCTCCCGCGGAGACGGAGCGCTGATTCATGGGGCCCCGCGCCGGCTGCCTCGGCGAGGAGAGCGCGGCGCTGCCGCTGCCCCCGCGCGGGGTGTGAAGCCCCGGCCCCTCCTCCGCAGCCCCGGGCTCGCCCGCCCTGCTCGGGAGTGTGGTCCCTGCCGGGAGCCGCCGCGCCTGGCGCACAGAGGGAAGCGTTGATGCATCGCTGTGGAAATTCATTGTGTGACTTTCTGGGTATTTACTGAGTTTCAGACCGAGATGCAGCTCTTGAAAGCTTTATGGGCACTAGCAGGAGCAGCGATCTGCTGTTTTCTTATATTTGTCATCCACTCACAGTTTCTTAAAGAAGGTAATTAATTGTATGTGCATGTCTACATATCCTGTTCTTTAATACTAAGATCTTTACGAGGTGCCTTAATTATTTTTACTGTTTCCAGTATGTTCTATTTACAGCAATGCTTTCACGCTATTTTTCCTTTCCGTTAAACCCTTCTCAGTTTTGTTGCTTTAGATAATAGGTAGGCTTGGACTTTCATCTTTGGTAAATGCATATATATTATATGTGTATATAAATATATAWATATGAAATCTATATGATGTTTATATTAGATCTTTTAGCTGACGTCTCATTTCTTTGTGGGGCACGTATAGTATATAGAAATTATTTGTTGCTATCAGATGACCACAAAACAGTAGTCATCATGGGAATATTAATAAACCAAAAAAACCCTTAACAAGTAAACGTCTTATTTTTATACCAAATCAATAGGCATCCTTTGCCTCTTCCTTATTCAGTACATTTTCAATAGATGGCACTAAAGTTCTATGGAAAGGGCAGGGCAGAGCAAATCCTGGGCATTCAGCATCTTCCTTCTCCTCACTGCCCCGAAACAGAAAGAGGCCTTTGCGTGGCTTCAAGGCTCTTGTTTTTTCCACCTTGTTGTCAGAAAATTGTGATTACAATTTACAGGAGAAAATCACTTGGATTGTGGGGCAGGCTTTCCTCCTTTCTTTCCTTTTTTTTTTTTCCCTTTTTTTTTTTCTTTCCTTTAATTGGGTGGAAAAAATACGTTTGATTAAGTGAGTAGAGGGATTTTCCTGGGGACTAACCCTTGTGTTGCTCCTTTTGTGTTTTGATTTCTTTCCTCAGGAAATTATTTTTCCTCTACTGCTAAAATAATTAATCAATTTGTTATTTGTATAGCAAACTCTAGTCTGAGATTCAAGTGTGAACACTGAAAAAATGTATATATTTTTGGTGGTTTATGGAAAAGTCCAGTCCTGTTTTTTAAGCAGTGTTAACAAAGATAACACAACAATATGGGGATTTTGGTGAACCCATTTTTTCTTTTTTTAGCATTGTAACATAGTTGAGAGTATACGGGAGGAAAAAGGAGCCAAGCTCAGCTTGGAGCGCTGGCTGTGTAAAGCAGGGAAAAAACTTTTTTGTGACTGGGACAAAGTTTCACTCAAGGCTGGGCAAAGTGACTACCTTGCAACCACTGAAGTATCATAACTGATTTTAATTTAGTGTCAGTCTAAGCAAAGCATGCGGCTCTGTGTTTTCACAGTTTTTTTTTATTTTTTTCCCTGAAATTTATAAACTCTTATTTGCCTGATTTGGTTAATTTAGAAGCATTATTCACATACTGCCAGTGCTAAAGATTTCGCCTTTAAGAAACCTACCCATGGTGTAATTGCATTGTGTGCAATGCCTCCCACATAGTCACTTATTTAACATTCTTTTAAAATGCTCAGACAACTGTATTTTTATATATCTGTCTAATGACATGACCTGTTTTGAGGACATTTTGCAGAATTTCAGGCTATTTGTTTACACTATTTGCTGTTATACTGGTTTTTTCCTTCTTTGGTCTTTTAGGGCTTGAGGTCTGTGTTACTGTAAAAAATCCTAAAAAGAAGAAGCATTTTGTTTCCCTTAAAATATTTCATCCTGCCGTGTAGGAATAGAAAGCTAGCAAATTGTTTCATAAAAAAAGAACCCGTGGCCATACATGAAGGACTTTTAACACATTTTATGTTTCTCTAGCAATTATAACCATTCTTAATGTGGACTGTAAACAGAAAACTGAAGCTCTTTAGCTTGTTGGCTAACTTAATTGCATCAGTTTGTTTATATTTTTTTCCTGAACCATTTCTGCTTTCTTTAGCAATGAGAACTATATACTAACTGTAAATTGCATGCATTGGGGTAGCTATCAGACTTTTCTTGACAGGTGCTAATCTCCACAATAGCATTTTGACCCTTTCTGAGTAATTACTTCTGCAGTGCATGTATTCCTTCCTCCCTGTAGTTTCAACAGAGACACTGAATAGTTTGATGGAGTTGAATGAAAGTCTGCACAATATGACGGAGTTTTTTCTTTATGAAGAACTTTTAAAATATCCAGTAAAAGTGAATGATTTAAGCATAAGATATTTAAATGAAGCCTTATAAGACACTAAGAAATGGATAACACTGGATTTAAGCTATGTATCGTAAGCAGTTTGCAAAATAAGATTTACATTTACTTTTTTTTTTTTTCATTTTAGAACCAGGTGTTTTATGTTACTTTCAATAAGAAAGCAAAGAGAAAATGTGTAAGGAAAGACCTAGCAAATAATTTAACCATATGCCTACCACATTAGTTTATTAAGTAATTATGTATGAAGAAGAATACATGTAAGATAACCTCACTACCTTCATAAGATTTGAAGTAGTTTTCTGGTGTCAGAGTTATCCCTTTACATTATAACATCATAAAAAGTTAGGAATGCTATGTCTCATTGCACGTGATGTTAGACTGTTGATTTCCTGGCAAAAAGATTAATTTCCCATTGGAGCCTAATGAGCTACACAGGCTTGCTGTTTGTAACTCAGCTGTGTGGTCGAATTCCTAAGTTAAATGCTTGGACATTTTAATGTGATTATTGCTTGTGCAGAAGGATAATTTCTTGTTGTCCCAAAGAACATTCAAATAAGCCACCAGTTTGACTTGCTTGATCAGATTAGCTGATAACACCTATCTCCTGAGACAAGTTGATGGTACAAGTCCATACACAAAGCATCTCTTTTGTATGCAAGACAATTGATTTCAGAAGAATGACACGTAAAATTAAAGTTCATTAAATCAAACCTGATTTATTAATGCATGTTCTTTCCTTTTTTGCATGTTTCATAATATTTACTGCTTATTATTTTTCCAGAGCTAGGTATTAACAGAAAACTGACATAATCTTCACTTCATAAAAAATTATATCATTTCTATATGTATTTTTCTCTGCTCATTTTCCTTTTACTCGGAGTTACTGATGTTATGTGGTAGATTATGCTCTTATGACCTATTAACAAAATGTATTTGTTATAATTTCAGTTGTACTGCATGGCTATAGTGTGTAGAACTTCCATGACATCCAGCTGAAATTTATTACCAGAACCTAATCTTCCTTCAATCCCATTCATAAATATGAGACTGTATGTTGCAACAGTCAACTGAGATTTTTTTTTTAATAATTAATTTAAACTTTGTGTTGATTTCATTTTAGTTCCTGTGCTGAAGTGGGCCTGTCTTAATTCTTAAATATTTTTATAAGCATTTGTGAATTGAGGCAGTTTGGTAGTGGCATTGCATTACTACCATATAAATGGTGTTAAGAAACAATGAATGGTTGTTCTGAGATGAGTGGGAAAGAGCTGTTTAAATGTCTATTTTCATGAATATGTTTTTTTCAGAAAGTGAAGAATGGGTGACACAGGGTGCCATTTTTCCACACTTAGGCTTTTGTGTGGAAATACAGGTCGTCCTGTGGCTAATCCGTTCCCCTATGTCCAATCTGTCCTTCAGTGTTTCTAAAAGATGAATAGAGCTGTGAACCCAGAAAAGGGTATTGTGATATATAATTGCAGTCCCATGCCTGTCTGCAAAGCAGTTTAACATACTCTAGTTAGCTGCAGTCAGTATGGAGCGTTTAAAATTTCAGTATCTAAAACTTTTTACATACACTCTTGAAAATTAAAAGTAGCCAAGCATATTCACTACCCATGTCTGATTTTAAGTGATTCATTATCTAATATTGCTTAACACATTTATTCAAGGAGAAATGAAAAACATTTGGGTTGATGTTATACCCCATCAGTTGTGAGAACTCCTTTGCCCTTGACAAAGACCTCTTTCACGTAGTAGAACCTTTTAACCATTCAGACACTGCAGTGATGGGGAAAGGTAAAGGATACAGTTTCTGAATGTGTCTTTGAGACACATGGAAAGTAGGGCAGTTAGGGACTGACTTCAGAAGGGTATGTGTACATGGCAGCCAAGGTGTGTTACAGCCCTGGATATACTTTAAAGCTTTGTTTGTGTGCTGATAGCTCTTTAGGAGCTAGAAATGTCTAATTTATCAAAAGGTGTGTTGATATTTTGAATGGTTTAGGAGATTTGGGTGATATTAACCTTGTTTGGGGAGGGACTGCACAGAGGCAGATTCAATCTCAAGAAATTTGCTTAAAGTGTAAAAGATTGGAATGATAACTTAATAACTTGGCTACATTTTATACTTATTATCTTTTTTTCTGTCATGTTTTGTACAGATTTAAATACTTCATCCTGCTCTAAAACTACAGAAAAAGCTTTATGCATGTTTTTGTGTTTAGCATGTACATTTTGACACTGGCAATAATAAGGCACATATTCTATTTAGCTGTGTAACCCCAATCAACTCTGCTGCTCCCCTGCTAATATTTGAAACTGTCTACTGACAGTATACACAAGATGATTTTTTGAAGAGCTTTCTGTTCATATAACCTGATGGCTTGAGGAAGCTGGTATTGCTAATGTTTACTGCTGTGTGGAACCTTTTGAGGAAAGGAGTTGTTATCTTCTAAAATGTTTTGAGCCTTTGGACCTCAAAATTTTCCTACAAAGAACTTGAATGGGACTTGCTATAAGAGATAATATTGCCATCCTTTCATTTTTCTTTTATCTTTTAAACATAAAAACAATACTTGGACCGGTTAAACACAGAAAGGTAACAGCTTTTCAGAGTGCGGGGAAAAAAAAGTTTTGCTTTATTTTATCTTTACAACTTTTCCTTTTATGCTTTACCTGTACCTCAAAACAGTAAGATACCTTGCATACCAGATGCGCTGCATATGTTACCTATATATAGTAAAACTGTCTGAGGAGTTGAGGACATTGTGTCTCAGCTGCAAATCTGCTGATGGGTTTGTTGCATTTAACACACTGTAGTGTAATTTTTTTCTACTGTCTGTCTTCCATACATTTTTATGAGGGGTGTTGTGAAGAGGCAGATATGAACGGTATTTTCAGTGCAGGACATCAGGGTAGAGAGGGGCACAGAATGCAGCAGTGGAAGGTTCATTCTTCCCATCCAGCAAACAGAATTGGCACTTGAAAAGCCCAAAGCTCAAATAAGGGCTGCATAGGAAAGAAAATGTGGAAGCTATCCAATCTTTCTTTGCATTTTTGATATAGTTTTATGACAACTAAATAGAATTAAGACCCAGTTCAGTGGCTGTGTGATGGTGYTTGGCACATTGGAGCTACAGAAAAMTGAGAAGACCKCTTGCTTTGAGATAAAATATCTTTKTATTTGAAATTTTTCGATGTTCCCAGTCTGTTGTTTTTTGTTTCTTTGTCTGCTTTTACAATAGGATTGGAGAGGTGTAGCRCTTAAAGGAAGCAATGCAGACAAAATTCTCAATCATTTTCTTTTCAGGGAGGGAGGAAAGATGTTCTCTATGTGGCATCTGCTGTGCTGGGATGTACCAAGAGGGGGAGTTTGACAGGTTTTCCACCAATTGGAGGAAGCTTTAAAATAATCTTTCACTTTTGGTGTTTGATATGAATGACTTGTATGTCTTCACAGGGAGCTGCACCACTGATGGTGTAAATCCCCCAGTTTTCCCAACTGAGCAACTTTAAAAAAAGCCATTAGTAAGAGATTTTTCAGTAGCCTTTTTAAAATTTCCTGTTTTCGTAGCCCAGGAGCACAAGTGATGAATTATTGACCTTTCTCAGCACTTACCAGCACTACCTGTTCCTAAAGGCAGTTCCATAGGCTGGTGTGAGTCACATCATACAAAAGTGCATGCTTTTTAGATCTATTGGTTAATATTTATTTTTCTTGTTTCTTAGCAGGCATACACTGTATCAAATATTAAACTGCCCAAACAAGAGACATGCAACTGAGACTTTTTGAAACTGAACTAAAAGGCCAAAATTGTAAAACAAAACCAAAAACATATATTTACAAGTTGAGTTCAATATGATATTGCTGAGAGAAGCCATAAATTTTTTAATTCACTAGTCAAAATATAGGTAAAATTATTCTCTTCACATATATGTAGTTAAAAAAAGCTTTTTATAATCACACGAAGGAAAGACACAACACAATTGTACTAATTAAAATAACAGTATTTGTTTTCTGGTGGTATTTAGATATCCCAGTTGGAATTGATCACTCAGGCTGGCCAACTGGGCTATCCATTCCACGCAGTATTGCATTTTAGCTAAGGTTTATTTTTTGTAGAAATTATATCCTCATGCTACTTATAATAAGTGATAGTAGGTTCTGTTTAATAGAATCCTATTATTTGCCTAAATGTGCTTCCTATGCTTGTTCTGGAATTCCAACACAACACAGTAAATATGTCTATTCATTATATTTTACCTTTGGCACCACATCAGTTCACAAGTAAATCTAACTCAGAGCAATAGATCTTCCTATTAATTGTTGGTAATCTTGTGAAAAGCAATGAGTAACATGTTTGGAATATGTCCAAACAGGAAATTAACATAGAAATAAACAATACTAATATTTTCTTAAGGCAGACTGTGTACTAATGTGTGTTTTCACATGAGTGATATATTATTTTTGACCGTACTAAGGAAAGGATATTGTATTAATTTATCTGGTAAAAAAAAAAAAAAATTGTAATAAGCAGGTATTTTCTGAACCTCAGCTTCTTTCCAATGTTCCACAAGGCTGTGTGGTGTTTCAAAGTCTGGGTGTTTAATTGCAGTCACACATGAGAAAAGATTAAGTGGATCCACAGGAGAACAAAGGGAATAGCTAAATCTTTAGGAGATATGACCTAGAAAAAAGAACTAAAAACATTAGTGTTACCAAGTTTAGAGAAGAGATTACTAGCACGGTGAGAGATTTCAGTGGGTAAAATTCTACCTTGAGAATAACAAACCATCCTTTCTATAAAGTGGGGAGATCACAAGAAGCAGTGAATGCAAACTGATTTGAGGGTAATTTAAGCTAGACATTTGGAAAGGTTGCAGCAGGACAGATTTGTGCTGGTGCTTTAGGGAGGACTTGCCATTGGCAAGAACAGTTAAGCATTGAAATAATTTTCTTGAGAAGTTGTGGAATAGGAGAGTTTTATTTTCAGATTACAATCTTGTCTGTTGGGAACAGTTTTCTTAAATTGAAGCAGACAGGTGGACTAGGTGATTTCTTGAAGTCTGATTCTCTGAAATGTGCACTTACCTAAAACTAACAAAGGTGAAAGATATTTAAACATCTAACTTTAGGGCAATTTTCTGTTGGCTGCTGAAGTCAATAGGCTGGTGAGCAATTATCCTAGGGTCTGAAAGTATCAGAGAACAAAAAAAAATCCGAGAAATGAACCAGTGTTTTAAGTATTTTATTAGCTAAATCATATGCTTTCTTTTGAGTTGCAGATCTAAAACAATTTAGATTTTTTAAAACAATTTAAAAACAAAACAGAACAAAAAAAAAACCAAACAGAAAATATAATAATTCCTGTAAATAAAGGTTACTTTTTAAGTACTGTTTATGTTGCAGCTGTCTTGGATTTAAAGGTGTCCTGAATCAGGACCCTGGTCTGTTTGTGCTTCTTCATTTGCAATGAGCAGTGAAATAGAGATATTAGTCTGATTCACATTTTGGTATTTTTTATAACATGTGGATTTGTGGTAAGGATTGTTTCTGCCAGTCTGCTTTTGTTATGTTTATGCTTTTTGTTATGAAGGGTTTATCTCCAGGTTACCCTATGGTTACTCTGACCTCTGGTATGGGAAACACAGAATCTGCCCCACAACAGGGTGAGCTGTAAATGGCTTTGTGAAGCTCTCTGTTAACATGTGCCTGTTTGGCGCTATGGGCAATTAGAAGCTTTGTGTTCCTCACAGCCTGCAGTGGTGTGTATCTTGATGCAGTAATGTCCAATTTCTAGATGTCTGTGTAGTTCCAAATCCAGTAGCAAAAGGAGAATTAGCAAGTTGTGCTGACAGAAATGCTTGYGGGTTGAAATAAGGACAGGGAGAATCACTCACTAATTACCATCACAGACAAATTCTTCTTAATAAAGAATTAATTCTGGGAATAATTAATTTATTTTATTGCCAATGAAAATTAGAGTAGAGTCACAAGAAACAAACCCAAATCTTAAAACACCTTCAACCCCTGACTCCCTTCTTCCTGGGCTTCACTTTGCTCCCAATTTTTCTGACTTCCCTCCTGAGTGGTGCAGGGGGATGGAGAATGGGATTGCAATCAGTTCATCAGACATTGCCTCTGTTGCTCCTTCCTCTTCATATGCTTCCTCATCTCCAGCATGGGGTCCCTCCTATGGCAGACAGTCTTCTACAACCTTCTCCAACATGAGTCCTTCTGTGGGATTAGGGACAATCAATCAGGGACTGACTGCTGCAGCATGGGTTTCTTTCTCCCCGATCCACAGGTCTTGTCTGGAATCTGCTCCATTGTGGCCTCCCATAAGGCCACAGCCTGCCTTGGGCATCCATCTGTTTTAGCATGGAGGGTTCCTTCAGAGGGATCTCTGCTCTGCTGTGGATCCTCATGGACTGCTGGAGCAGGAGCACAGCTACCTCACCATGATCTTCACAGGAATGTCTGCTCTGACACCTGGAACACCTTCTCCCCTGTCTTCACTGGCCTTGGCAGGGCTGTCTGTTTCTCTCCCATATTCTCACTCCTGTTTTTTGAATGCTGCTTGTGTTGCATAGGTTCCACCCCCCATCCCCCTCCTTAAATATGTTGTCACAGAGGTGCTACCACCATCCCTGATGGATTTGGTTCTGGCCAGCAGTGTGTCCATCTTGGAACAGGTTGGCATTGGCTTCCTTGGACACAGTGGAAGCTCCCAGCAGCTTCTCACAGAAGACATCCCTAAATCCCCCCATCTCTCCCTAAACATTTGCCATGCAAACCAAATATATTCACAGTCCACAGCTTGTGCTTGGAGCAAGCTCTCTGTGGAATTTTGTGTCTGTGGAACAGTTATGCAGTACCAAGTTTTTCTCCTTAGAGATGTAGAAGACCTGGGTACTAGTTCTTGTTTTCTTGAGCAGCACTAATATTTCTTAAAATACAGGAAATAAAAAAGTTTATTGAAGTTACTGTATTGCAGGTTAAAATTTCTTTGTCCCTTTACACTAGCTTTTGAAAAAACACTTGCATTTTATGTGGTTTTGTGTTGACTGATAATTAATCCTGACAATGATGTTATATGATATCTTTTGAAATTTGCTATTGTTTTTATTGTAATAGATTACAATTTTTCCTGCCTTATTCTTTCAATACAAATTTATGGCTTTAAGGAAGAAAAAACCCAAAGCCCTGCTCCATTATTCAGAGTTGCGGATGTTTTGGAGATAATCTGGGAATAGATTTAGCCTCAAGAGAATCAAACAGTTGTTTGAAATGGTCAGTGCTCGAGTATCACCTTGCTGATGGCTATGAACTAATTGAGATTAAACTGAAATGGTTGTGAAGATGCTTTCTCTTCCTGTGCATCAGCAGGTCCCATTATCTGGTAATCCTTTAAAGGTATTATTTAGTCATTTAAAATAATAAATGTTCTTTTTTATTCGTCTTTTGTTCTAGCATTTGCCTTTGTTTTTAATACATGCTGGTAGACAAAGTAAAGAGTCTTCAGCTTCATTTATTGTGAAAAGAAATTGTAACTGTTTTAAGCTTTTTTGTGTACTTGGCTATAAAACTATATAGATTGTACCAGATGCTGGCTTATCTTATTTTATAGAATTATAATGGATGCTGATGAGTTTTAGATGCAAGCCTTTAAAGCTAAAAATCACTTTGTTGTGTCTCATTTTCTTTGGTAGAATGTAGTAACAGCCCCATTTTGTCGACTATTTTCAACTTTCCATTATTTTGATTAACATTTAAGTAAAACTTTTTGTATTTTTATTTTCTAAGAAGTTCTATGTCTTCCCTATAGACTATTAAAATGTTTAACATGTATTTTACCTGCTATTTAAAGATTAGTGGCATGATTTTTAGGTGGGCTGAAGATGCAACAATTCCCATTACCTGCACTTAGAGACTGTCTGATAATACGTGGATTGAGCATTTTCTTGGCCATGTCCACCTGCTAATTTAATG
This sequence comes from Alauda arvensis, assembly GCA_902810485.1. NCBI lineage: Eukaryota > Metazoa > Chordata > Aves > Passeriformes > Alaudidae > Alauda > Alauda arvensis. The sequence continues at coordinate 52,699 of CADDXX010001251.1, read as the reverse complement.
TCAAGGCCCAACAGTTTTATTATAATTGCTGGTTAATTCATAACTAGACAAATATCCATTTGTTGTGATATATAGGCATCACTTGTAGTGTTAAGTATTTATTAAAAAATACATTCTATGGTTAATTAGCAGCAGTGTTTCCTTTTTGTTGCACTTTTCTGAGCCCAGAAGCATTTTATAAACCACACATGACTTTTCACTTAAGCAAACTTAAACTTTGGTAACAGCCTTTAGAAAGTAAATCTGTAAGGTACGAATGTTAAAGGGAACAAAGTGATTGTTTGATGTAAGGAATGAAGTCTCCTCTCCATTTAACTGAGGTTGAACTTGCTGTTTTCATTTATGCTCTGAAGTTGTGCAGCACTGAGGTTTTGCTTTGGTATGTATATTTTTGCCTTGCTTGACTGACCTGGGAAAATGTCCTTTCCATCTGTAAGGTGTGTGAGGTAAATGCCTTTGGAAGATAATCCCTACTGAAACTCTTTGAAAACAATTGATTAAAGAATGTATTTAACTGGGAAGGTTCTGCTTCACACAACAGTTTCCTGTCCCATACTAGGGCAYTGCAGCTCCTGATGACAGTTTTCTGGTGCTAAAGTGAGGTTATTTTCCTTATTCCACAGATCCTAAAAATTATGTCTGTTGTGCTACTTCATACTCCAATGCAGTGAATTAACAGTGTTAGTAGTATGTGTTTCTACTTAATTATGCACTTAGGCCTTATCTAGAGCCAGAACAGTATTCTTGCAGTCACTTAACAAATCTTGAGAYGCTCGCTGTTCACAGAAGTGCAAGAAAAAGATTGTTAAATTATACATGAGCAAGTAGTTAAAATAACAGAAGTTATGAAATATAATTTCTCCTCAGTGTCTCTTCACAGGCATAATGCTTTTCGTCATCTAGAATTGCTGAATTTCTTTAGTAATTCTTGTCTACTTTTAGTTTCTCTCTTGCACGCTCTCCCAAGAGAATGCAGCTTCCTTCTGCATGCACCCATGGGAACGTGGACAAGAAAAGGAGATGGTCAAGGGATCTCATGGTTCTGAACACTGTGGTTTTTTTTCCCTTAGTTTCTAGGCTCCCTTAGAAATAAATTCCATGCTTGCTCTGCCTGTGTGCATATATAACTATAGGTAGAGCCTTGACTGTCCCTCCACCCATTTTAAAATTGTTAGAGTCTGATTTTTAGTTTAGAATAGGGCTGGCTGCATCTAGTTCACTGGCCATCAAGATTTTGTGTATTAGCTAATGAATTGCCAGTATCCCGATTTAATTTTATTAGATTATAGTCTGATTTTTTTTTCCTAATACTGACAGAGAACTAGGATGAACATGGGCTTTGTGCCCTTTTTATAAGTCAYTTGTCTTTGCTAGGTGGTTATTTTTCACTAGATTACTTGTTTGCAAACTTTCAGACTACTAGTCCCTTAGGAAGATAGCACAGATCATAGAATCACAGAGTGGTTTGGRTTGGAAGGGACCTTAAAGATGAACTATTTTAATCCCCTTCCATATGCAGGGACACCTTTTACTAGACAGGGTTGCTTAGATGCCCATGGTGGGAAGACCAAAAGTTACRTATGTTGTTAACCTCCTACATTTTCACATGCATTTTATTGTATTGTCATATTGTCATGTTTTAAAGTTTTATTCCTCATTTTTGTGAGCTCCATTATGATAAGACCTAAAATGCATTCGATCTATAGTAATTTTTAATATTAAACTCAGTTCATATAAATTATACATGTTTAGTGATGGTGTAAAATAAATTGATAGTCTATTTATTACAGGTATTTTAATGAGTAGATGGAAAATTCTTGTTGGTTCACAAGGTGAGAYTTGCAAGTCTCTTTTTTTCAGCAGACAAGAAATGCGGGTCAAATTAAAAGGAGTATCTTTTCTGTCAGATTCATTCTAATGCTGTGACTCCCTGACATGATGATGAAGATTTCAGATCTATCTCCAGGCTTACATAATTCCTGTAATGTTCACTGTAACAGGAACTGCAGACACCTATRCATCTTAAGGCAGGCAGGTTCTTGAATTCAGTAAGTCTCTGCAGTTCTAGAGAGGCATATCAAAACACAATACTCTTCATAAAAAAGAGCAGCACAATCACACTTTTCTGGTTTTTTTTTAATTTTTATTACAAAAAAGAGAAAAAAAACTAGTAAAATGGGTTTTCAACGGAATTAGCAGTAAAACAAGCAAGAAAAGGACTGAAATGTTCAGCATATTTTCATTTTCTAGAAGTTTGCAATTGTAAAAGGCAAAGAGAGAAACCTTTGCCTTAGAATTCATTTGTTTGATTGCTTTCTCCTGCACTTATTTATTGTTATGGTTTAAAAGTCAAGGTTAGGCAGAGATGTGCTTACACACTGTGATTTAATCCCAACTGCTCCTCACTGAAGCTTCATTTTTTRATATAAACTGGAACCATTTAAAGTAAAAAGCTATTCTGATTCCATATATGAGGAAAAATTATGTACAAACACAAAGGAAATACAGAGTTTGTAACAAAGCCTCAATGTTCATTTACATTTTGAAAAAAATAAAAAAGTTGCCATAGTAACATGTAGGTTGCAAAATTGTTCTCAATCTCATGTATTAGACTCAGGAAACTCTTAACTTGCATGACATGTTTCTCTAGTTTTGTGAATAAGAGCATAATTCTGTGTATTTGGCCACAAATTTGTGCAAAACATAAAAAATAYGCAGGCATTAGTAAGTTATGCAAACAGAGTCTTTTCCAATCAGCTTTCTAATTATGTTGTTCCTAAGATAATTGTTGTTTTGAATCTTTTTCCCTAAAAATGTGTAGAATATATAGGTGCTTTTCAGTATAAGATTTTGTTGCATCTCTGTTGCTCAGCAACTGTGCAGTTAATAGTGATGATTTTTAAACATGTGGGGCACTATATTCTGTCAGTTCCCATAAATTTCTTTTTAATTCTATTAAAACGGTTAACTGTTTTCTCTAGAATAAACAAATAATATTGTTGAACAGATTAAAAGATAGAGTTTAAAAATGGTATTAATTTTTGCTATTTTTAAAGGCCAGTTTTAGTACTCTGGACTGTGAATATTGTAAACTCGAGTTCTGAGTGCCATGGGCTGCGCTGTTACCTTTCTAACTCCATGTGCAGCCAAACTGAGCAAATAGCTTTTATGGAGCAATTTTCAGGGTCAGTTTTTAAAGTAATTAATTTGCTGCATATCTCAACTCTCAGCAAACAGTTTTTATTTTCAGTGCTACTTATGTATTTAAAACTGAGTAGGGATTATGTATGAAATAATGTTTTCACCTAACCATTGTCTAATGCTTTCTAAGTATCGCTGTGTTGGGTCCATCCCTACTGATGATGGCCAGTGACTTTTGACTTGTGGAAGGTCTGAGCTATGTAACTTTCTAATGTGAAGTTTTTGCTTATGTCTGATACTGTTGAGTGTTATAGCTTGGGTTAATTCTTCCATACTGGTGTGTTAGATTTAGAAATAAATCTCATTTTTACATATGTTAAGTGTAATAACAGGAAGTTCTTATGACTAGCTAGCACTTATATATACCACCATTACCATTTTTCAGCTGCAGTTCTGTTGTAAAGTCTCCTTTCCCATTATAAATTTTTAGTATATGTATTTTTAGTTAGCATTTATTCTTTCCTATAGAATCATAAAAATAAGTMAAAAAGCACACAGCAGATCTGAGTACACCTGGACAATTATTTTGCTTTCAGACCTGTCATGATGGAGATTCTACAGTTTTTACAGATTTCCCAGATTTTCATGCTGCACTCATCTGTTATGTCTGCATTTTCTCTTGAGTGGTTGCTGTGGTATCAATCATTTTGTCATGTGGGAAGGCTGGAGCAGAAAGCACACACACACACATACAGAGCTCTTTGAAATCCTAACATACTTAACCCAATTAAATTGTAAAGATAGTACTTTATGTATGATTGCTGGTTTGCAGTTGCAGAATGTGGTGAATAGCAAATCAAAAAGCAGTGTTCAGTTGCTGCTGGGGAAGAGGAAGACTTGCTCAGGACACCCACAATCAGTGGTGAGGTGTGGATCCCTAGCTTAGAAGGCACTTGGACAATCCTGTAATTCCTTGGCCTCTGCCCCTGAGGGAGAAGCACCCAGTTTTCTTTGTTTTTTTTCTTTCTTATTTGCTTGTTGGTTTGTTTGGGTTTGTTTCTTTTTTTTCCTTTTTTTTTTCTTTTGCACCTCATACAAGGGTGTTTTACACGTGTGAGATGAATGTTCCCTGTTTTTCTTTAGTATGCTGTTTCTACTGAGCTCACAAAGCTAACATTCCTTCAGTAACCARTAAATGGCCATGATTTGTGTTTCTGCTCCCATCCTCAAGATTTTACATCCTGGGAGGCCCCTACTTCACATCACTGCAGCATCAAAATGGCTTCTTGTACTGCCCTGGGTACTCACCCTCTGCTTTCTCAAAATATCCCAGCAGACCACTAGTGGTTTTAGAGGTTACTAAGGGCTGCTATTTAATCATATTCCAAAGTTTTTAAATGCAAGTCCATGTGTTTTACTTGTTTAGGAGTTGCATCCATTAAGTTCTGACCACCCCTGAGGTTGTCCAGTGTAGGAGAAAWGAATATGGGTGACCTCACCCYTGATAAGTAACAGCTGTGTTAATTAACCAATACAGCCTCACCCCTGAAAAGTAACAGCTATAGCCAATAAGGATGARTTCATAACARTACATTTAATATTATGACTAATGTCTTTGTGCTGATGGTTTGCTTCCCACAGAAAGGTAAATGTGTAAGGGAGAATTTTGCTGATTATTTTTTCCCTGTTTTAAAAATACATAAATTCTTCTTCATTTGAGGTAGAGAAGGTATTCAAAGTGGCACTCTGAAGGTACTCAAAACAGCAAATTATTGAAGGTATTCAAAATAGCAAATCTTGCTCTCCTGAAAGTTTTGAATGAGGTCACTAGCAAATCTCTGTCCAATGGGATATAAAAAGTCATGTTTTAAATCCATTTTTATGGAAACATTTGGTACTTGGGAGTATTTAGGACACGCATTTGCTACTGTTGACAATCTTGAATATTTTTGAAAATCATCCATCTCTAATTGCTGCTCTGTGCAGTCTCACTTTGTGTTTCTGTTTTCCAAAGTCTTGGCAAATATGTAGCTTATTTCTTTATGATAGAGACAGTAACTAAATTTCATGTTAGAGGGCAAAGTCTATAAAGAAATATTCCTTGCATTTACTTAGTGAAGGTCCGTGTTCTGCATTTTTGTATCAGGGTGCTGCAAGGCTGGCAGCTCTCTGGGGATGGGGTACAGGGAGTGTTGGGTCCCCTGGGAGAGCTGGCAGCCAGGACCTGTCCCACCACAGCCCAGAGCCAGGCAGCCAGGGGCACAGGGACAGCCCTGGTCCCAGTCCCTGGGAACAGGGACAGGCCAGGCTGTAGGGGGCTGGAGACTAGTCCTGCTGTGGCATTGCTGAGTTGGGGGCTGATGGCCCTGTGGGCTGGAATGTGGGCAGGGTGTGMCAAGCAGGGACATTGGGACCTTCAGGGCCCTGATGTTGTATCTGTTTTTGTAGCTGATCCACTAAGATCAGCTTGAATGTGCTATAAATGCATCAGGAGACTACAAACATTCACTGACACACTGGATTTTGCATTTTTGCATATTATGTGGCAAACATATACTTGTCTTTTAAAGACCATGAACATTACTCTATGAATGTGGTAATGGGCCCTGAACAAGCTCAGTGTGGACTGGCACTTGAAGATAAATTGAGCCTTGTGCTTGGGTTGACWGATACATTGCTGCAGTTCTTCAAGGAAGTAGGATCAGTGCTTCTGAAAATGTCACTTCTTCAGAAGAGTAGAAAAGGAATGTGAGAATGGAGGGTTAGTACTGAATTGARCCATATTGGACTTCCTTTATTGTTATCTAACTGATGTGATCAGCTAGGCCCTCCTTCTCTAAACTGTGTTACAATGAAAGTTTTGCCGCATTTTAATAGTACCCGAAAGTCTGAAGTTGTCTTCTGTGGATGTGACTTTATGAAACATTTTGGGATGCTGGATCCACTGCAGGATACTTTTAAACTGGTACTTTTAAACTGGTACTTTTATCTCCTTTCCATTTTTCTTTATTTTGCCTGATGCTTCAGACAATGAATAACATTGAATATGGGACAGCACAGTTACAATGAATGGATTGTATTGCCATGACACAGAATTTAGGAATCATTGTAGTATCACATAGAAGGACACGCTTAAAAGTAGCAAAAATAGGTAGTTTTACATTGCAATCTTAAATTGTAGAAATTAGGTGCAAACTATGCATGTTTGAGTTGTTTTTTCATCTCTCTATATTGCTTATTGTGTCCCCACRAGTAAATTAATACTTGACAATACTTGTGATTGTGATAGAGTAGCTCATATTTCAGATATTGTATGCTTAAGTCATATATAAACACATTGATTCATTAAACCACAGTGATACAAAGTGCCCTTTGTGTTACCRTATGCAAAAGACAGGCTGCAATGTCAATGAGACCCATGTTGTCCTTCTGGGGGATGATTTACACAGTCTGAAATTATGATTTCTCAAAGGACAYTTGAGAGCACTATGCTGTGCTGCAGGTAAATGAGTAACCAGAACCCTTAGAACTTCATTTAGCTTTAACAGTGTGTACTCTTTTAAAATTCTGCAGCTATCTCAGATCATATCTGTGCGCAGTGAGTGTGCAAAGTACAATGAAGCTTTGCTGGTTATCCCTTTCTACCAAAGCTTTATTTTGTATTTTGGTTGTATCACAGTCCAGCTGTCCTGGACGTTTATGTACAGTTTTGAGGCTTGACAGGCTTAAATGCACACTTCAGTTTAGCTGCAAGAGTAACTGCTAGCAGCAGTGTGGATGTGCTATCCTTGTAAGAGATCTTTCTTACATGTTCATWTTCATCACAGTATATGGAATGTGCTTTTGGTTTTTAGTTGTATATAATGACTGAAATTTGGGGTTTGGATGAAAATAAGAAATATTGTGATCATGTACATGGTATACTTATTGGATTTTTAGTGAAAGAAAGTGATGAAAGGTTTATTTATATTTGGGATGCATGCTTTCCATGTTCTGCACAGGGAAAAACATTCTCATTCATATATTTTATATATATATCATTTATATATATATCTCACTTCTCAGTGATAAAGCTTGAGTTAAAATGTTTCAAGTACATGTTTATGTTCTGAGGTATTAGGTGTACATATAATTAAATGTGAAACTTAAAAATATGTCATAAATACTCTATGGAAGGGACTTGAATGTTATGACTAATTACTTATTAATATATGACATTAGTTTTAATGAACTTGGCTTTTCAAAGGTTTGTAACAAGGTGTGGAAGATGGAGACTAATTCTAGACCCACCAGCCAAAGACATTTATTTGCTGCCCATGGTCAGTAGATTCTGAACTTGCACACTTGCATTTGTTGGCAGAAAGCTTCATCAGCCCTAACTACAATACAGCCCTACTRTAGTGTTTCCTTATAAAATGTAAAGTTAATAATCTTAAACACTGTAGGTCCCATCTCTCTTTTGATCAGCYCTACAACTTTGCTGTTGCTCAAGCCCTTTTACTCTCTTTTGCCTTTTCCCAACATTGATTCATGTAACTAAATTTTTCAAGTTGAGCACAAGAACTTTGTAGGCCATAATAGTCAACTACATTATATTCTGTCTATAAACTGAGTTTGTTGAAGATTTTTTTCACCATTTAATCCCATCATAGGCTGTTTCAGATTTTCATTGCTGTTTTTACTGGAAATCTGATTTTTGCCACCTTAATTTATTTGTGATAGTGTCCATTTGTTATTTTACACTTTCCCTCCTTCCAGTATGTATACCCACTTAAATTATTAATATRCCATTTTTCCTTCTTTGCCTTTATTTTGCCCTGCTGAAAAAAATTAGATATTTTTCCAGTTTTACTTCGGAATGTGCACATGTAGTACCCTTGTCATTGCTTTTTTTCCCCACTAACAGTGGCTTGAAAAAGTACAGTCTTACCTTTAGCTATCTTGCAGTGGTGCTGAGCACTAATGCCTCTCTTTTTTTGGCATTGCCTCTCTTATTCCCATTTGTTATGATAGCAGCTGCCGTTTCACAGCCACATAAGGGTGATGGTGTACCATGGATCTGTTATCAGTTCATTGTTTTAGTCCTTTTTCTCTCCTCTGTGATTTTTCAACCAGTAAATTCCCACATTTTTTTATTTAAATTATTTTTAGTTCCTGCCTACTTGGCTTTCCATTTCATTGTTCTCATCCCACTTCTGTTAAACCCATCATCAGAAAGGCATTCWGTTCTTCCTATGTTGTATTTTAGGCTTTTATTGTATTAACTATGCATATAAAATTTGTGTTTCACAATTCTTTGGAGCTTCTAATGCACAGGCACAAAAAAAAAAGAATTTAGTGACCAAATTTGCAGTAATATTTTATTTTGCACATAAAAAAACCAAAATTTAAGATTTGATATGGGTTTAAACTGGCATTTGGATATTAGATTTCCAAACTAAAACTGTTGTCTACATGTTTGAAGACTTGATTAAGAGTGGTATGTGATGGTGTTCTTAGCTCATGTTTTCAGGACTTTCATCTTATATTTCAGGCTTTCATAATTAAATTAGAAAAGCATGTTCTTTCTTTTTTTCCAAAACTGAACTCAGTGATTGGTTTAGTTATATCAAATTAATATTTAATTAATCAACTCTCATTTATACTCTGTATTTTTTTTTCCATATGGACTTACAAAAACCACTCAAAATGTGATGGTTTTCACTTAGGGGGTTTAGGAAAAGCTATGAACAGAAGAGTTAGTGGGGTTACTTGGTGTCTGGCAGTTGCACAACAATATTTTCTTTTCTTTTTTGATACCTGCTGTTTGAAAAATGTAGTTTGGAGTTATGGCTTTTATGTCTACAAAGAAAATCTTAGTGTCTTGTGAATTAGACTGCATAATTTCCAGCATACTAGGGACATAGATTTTTCAAGTTTTCCTTTCAGTTTTCAGTATTTTTRCTGTAAATAGGTGATCAAGGTGTAGGAGAGAAAGGAGAGGAATAATTTCAGAGTTTATGTTGGCCATTTTTAAATTAAGAACTCCTGTGAATTGGCTAGGCCTGAAAAGACCYTACTGAATAAAGTGGAAACAGTTAAAGATGAATTGTGRCAGAAAAGCTTTTGGCTTTGGTAATGAAATACATGTCTTGATTTTAAAACAAAAAAACCTGATAAACCCCAACCAAACAAAAAACACAATCAAAAAAGTCCCTCAAAATAAACTCCCACCATTTTTAGCAATTAAGTGGGTGAAATTAGATTCCCAAATACATGTAGTTCCCTAGGGATGACTGTTTCACATTGCTTGCCTCTTTCATTTGGGAAGGAACAACTTAACTCGTTTTTGTTTTTTTTTTTTTTTTTTTTTCAGACAAGTTGAAGTGACTGCAAATACTAAGTTTTTACTGGCTTTGAAGTGGAAGATTAGAACAGTTGTAYGGTGTGAAACTACTTTCCATTTYTTATAGGAAACACTTAACTGACTTAATTTCACAGAAAGGTCAACAGAAGTTCATGGTTCTTTTATATGAACCATGACTCAGCTTTGAACCAAACTATATACCAAGATGTTTCTGATTTTATTCAATACCAGTAAAAACTGGATGATCTGAGATCTTGAGATATATAATCCTGAAATTAGCTGCAGAATTTAAGGTATGAACTCACTTTACACACTGACAAAAGAAAAAAAAGCAAGTGTTTTCCTGAAAGCTGTTTTTCATGTTTAATTTTCTCATGAAGCATGTCCTTTATCCCATGGACAGACCTCAAAATTCTGTCCTGGTCCCTTGTGTCAGAGAGTGATGAAAGTGTTACCTCCTGCTGGCCCTTCTGTTGTGTCATTTGCCCTCAGGAGGTTTTTGGAGGCATGTGCTTTACAAATGGCTTCTTCTCTCTTCTTTTGAAAATTGTTAATAAACTTTTAAAAGGAACAGACTTAACACATTTACAGCACCATGTGAACTATAAACTTGATTTATATGAAAGTACATATTTTACTGGTGAAGGAAATGTACCCTAGCTGCCTATAAGCTGACTGTAAATATACAGGATTTTTTTTTTAATATTACAAACTCAACTAGAACTGTGATTTTCAGGGAATGAAATATTTTGTTTGAGTTGTGTGACCCCCTTTCATCTGTAAATATATCAGGATTTACATTGCTCCACAGTAATTGCTGCTTAAGGGTTTCTGTTTTAGGCTGGGATTTTTTTTRCTGTAATAAATGTTTCTGAAATACTGCAGCAAAAGCTGGAGAAACCCCTGTGCCTTTCAAATCTTGTGGGGTTTTTTTCTGTTGAAACCTTAGAAGGAAAAARGTAAAACTATTATATAATTTAGAACCTGCAAGGGTGATTTGTATATGCTATGGCTTTTTCATCATTTACGAACTTGAGATGCTGTAAATCTTATCCTCCAAATMCAAATATTCTTCTCAGTGGCTGCAGCAGTAGCAGTGCTTAGGCAGCAAGTAGCGAGTTCAGCTGACAAGAGTCTGGCGTGTGTTTGTCCAACACAAACATGGCTCATAGAAAATGGATACACAGACTAATTCTGGCAGTAGCAAGAGCTCTCACAGGAAGAAGTTCTGTGCAGGTTGGAGAGCTGTGAAACTGATCTAAACACTGCTCATCTGAGCCACCAAACWGGCTGGGTTAAAGCTCCTCAAATGTAAATAAGATTTATCAGTTTCAGCAAGCAAACCTGCAGAATTAGATAAATGTCTACAAGAGACATTTAAAAAGATAGCTAGAAAGCTTTCTTGGCCTGAAATTCACCCAGCTTTGAACRTCTCAATATACTGTTTAATTAATGTCTTTGTAGAGCAACATTAAAATAATACTGTGCTCTAATCCTCTAAGAAGTAAGGCTGTCTCAGAACTGCAGCTGAACTACATGCTGCATAAATTAAAATTTGCAGGGTGCAGTATCTTTCTGGAGCTTTACTAAGTGGTGTGATTATGCAAAAATGGGAACTATGAAAATGGACATTTCCAAATAATMATTAGTGTTCTGTTATCTTCTTTTTTTAAGTCCATTTCCACTTAGAATTAGAGTATTTTTTTCAAATATTTAATGTATTACTGTTAAGAAGACCATGCTCCACAGTTTGTGTCATACATTTCTACTTTTTTTCCTAAATTCAATGTGCTTAATAGAGGAGAAAGCAGTCATTTATTTCAACATGTCATTAATTTTCTCAATTTAYTCTGCTTCTTGGTCAATAGAATAGGCTTTTCAATGTAGTGTAAACTAATTCYAGTCAGAAAAAAGTGATATTAACACAAATGACATGTTTTTAAATAAGAAATATTACCAAATACTCAATGTATTTAGTCTGCACAGGACTGGGCTTTGAATAATTTTGGAATATAGCTGGCATATTAACACTGCTTGTCAAGCAGAAAGAGGGAAAGGCTGCCCTTCAGAGATGGGGGTTAATTTAATTTAAACTGCCTGATGGTCTTCAGTTTGGCAGCTCCATTTTGGCTGATGGAAGAGCAGAGGTGAGCCATCACCCTGTCCCCTGCCTGTCCCTATTTTAGCAGGGATGGGTTTGGAGGAGGCTGGATCACACTGCTCCCAGGGAATGAGGCAGTCAGAGCAAAGGGCTGCTGAGGGTCTTGGCAGCCCCTGTGCTGCTGTCCCAATAGTCTGCAGCAAAACAACAGCCCGTGGGAAAAAAATCCCATGTAAATTGGCCACATTGCTATCAAATCAATAGGGTTGGAGATTTACCCCCCTGGAGTGTTTTGTTTAATGGTAAACAGTAAAAACTGACTTTACTATATTAAACTGAGATTATCCCTTCTTCATTTAACTGTTGTAGAAAAGCCAACTCCAGCCCCAATGWAAACAAGTATCCAGGATCTTCTACACAGAGGACAAAGACCTTGCTTACTCCTCTATACCACAGACATCCTCTTCATGGCCTTGATGCTCCTCTTGCCGGGGACTGAGGCTGACAGGACAGCTTCTAACATGTAATCAAAGATGCAATCAATTGTCTGAAAAACCTGAAAGAATTGCTGACAGGCCTGTCTGCTGACAGGCTGTGYTCTTCCATAGAAAGAATGATGCATGTGGGGAAGGATCTTTCTATATATAGRTCTGATACTAAATAGTCTGAGAACRGTACCTATTTACTCTTTATGTTAAAAAATTGCATTCACAGGGAGCAGTATCAAGCAAAGRAAGGCACTTTATTATTAAATTTGCTGTTTTGATGGTTACTTTTTGGAAGTRTGAACTAGTAGATACGGTTCTGTGTGAAGATGTGAGTCTTTTGCATGAGTCTGTTTAAGAGTCCAGCTGTGCATGCGCTGACACTGTGATTCATATGCTGACCTTAATTCACATTACAATGCCCCTTGACAGTGAGCCAGCTGTGAACATGCACGTGAAGTATAACAGGATTTGTCCTTGTGTTCTGCCATGAAAAGTTGAAGCTTGCCAGTTGTCTTTTAGTTAGCTCTGCCTTGTTAGAATGCCATCAACAAGGGTATGCAATGTCATGAAGTGTATGGAACATACTGATACTACCTGTCAGGAAGATCTCGTTGGTTAATGTTGGATGGGAATAATTGCATTTAATGCAACCAGTTGGAGAGAGCAAGGCACAATTTGTTTTCATCTTTTTAAACTAGAYCTGATAGACAATTTTACTGTATACAAATGAAATTGTAGTTATCTTTTCATTAGCTGGAAATAAACCTACAAGTGGTTGGAATGGAATGTTGTCAGAGTTTTCATGTTATTTTACTGTTGATATTCAGTCTAAGAACTGAGAGAGCCCTGCTATTAAATTGTTAAAAAAACCCCCCACAATTTCCATAGAAAAATATCCAGATGAAGATGCTCGGTAACCAAATTAAACCATCAGATAACTTGTTTTACAACTTTGATTTTAATGGAAGGTAGGTTTTTAGGTAAATGGCTGATTTAGAAAATAGGATTTTRTGATTTGAAACAGAATATTTTCTGGACCACAAAAAAAAAAGTATTGAGTCAAATGACTGCAATATTGCCATTACTAAGGAGCAGAAACTTTTATCCAAAAYGTGGTGATTGCTCATCCTTTCTTTGTCTTAGATATCCATTACAGGAAACATTCTCTAGTAGATTTATGGGGACAACAGCCCCCTTTCTGCACTTTAGTGTAGGGACAGTGTCTTGTACAGCTTCCAGCTGAGAGTAGCCACTATAATGCAGCAAAACAGGCAGTTTATCATTTGTCATGGTTATGTGTCTGTATAGGGAAGCTTCTTGTTTGGGCTGCATATACTGACCTGCAGCACTCCTTTAACTTTACCTCATGGTAAAGTACTCTCTGTTTCGAGAATGTATCCCATGAGTCCCACCTCAAAGCCAGAACATGYAATTTAGTAAAAATACTGTTTTCAGTTTCGTTGAGAGAATGGGTGCAGTTTGTGTTGTTCAGAGAAGGGATTTATATCTGATAGGGCTGCGCAGTGACATCTATCATGCTGGTATTTTTGTTTCATGAAGAACTATTTTCATGTATGGACACAGGCTTGGGGGGAGGGAAGAAGAGGGTCTCTGCTCCTCAGAGCTTTTAGCAATGGCACTCTTGAATTCTCACCATTTTATCATCTCATGCAATAATGACTTCAAAAGGACATGTATCAATCCTTCAGTTCCTGCTTCTGTGAGTGGTTRATCCATATCTGGTATCTAGAAACTCTGCTTGTGTTTAACTTTTGTCTTGTTTTGACACTGACAATTTGACATTGATCTAGGAAATTTGTAATTTGTTTCCTTTTTTTTTCCCTTGTAAATACTGCATTCCAAGCTTGTCATAGCTATCCTTCCCAGACATTATTTCACATGATTATGTTGTTTTACATTAGTTATGCTATGCAGATTGATAGGAACAATATTTCTGTCACCAAAGGCTCTGCCCTAAAAATATCTGTATATATCATGCAAAAAGAAAGACAAAGGCAAGGCAGGGGGAGGTCAATTAAACTGTTATTGACTCGGATATCTGAATAAAGAGGGCAGAAAGAGCAGACAAAAGGGTCTGTATTCAGAGAGACAGGTGAGATCTGCCCATGTATTCTATGTTTAAAAAGCAAGAGTGCATTACTTATTTCATCACTCATTCCTATTCCCAGTTGAATGAATATTAGCTGCAGTTTGACTAAATAAATTTCTTTGTTTCCCCTTGCTGTTCAAAAGGGGGAAGAAACTAAGGCATCCAAATGCTGCAAAACCAAACCAAACCCAAACCAAAAGCAGATGAGATCTGTTATGTTCTTCAGTGAAGATGCTTGTTGACTGGCTGAGTAAATAGCATGGTTTTTTTTCCCTAGTATAACTACACTGTAGATAGAAAATCCCTATTTTTCAATTAGCTAAGTCTCTCCATCTCTCTGTTGGTTTATYCCCCCCCAAACTAGAACAATAGGGTTGAGACTTTAAGCATTGTTGTAGTCCACCTGATAATTTTTAGTGTTATATATGCTTACAGATTTTTTTTTTCAGCAGCTAATGAAACAGCATGATTGCACCAGTGCTTACTTTGTAGTTTCTGTGAGGCATGTACAAGAAGATTCAGACAGATCAGTACAGTCTTGCTATTARCAAGAAATAATTTGATTTGTTAGATAGGTTTGTAATAATGTGTTTTTTGGGGTTCTTTAATCTATGATCTTGTACTACAAATCTTTCAAGAAACAGTCTTGCGTTCAAGGGATTGAGCACTGAATATTAACGTTGCTTGTTTTACAAGTTTAAGCCTTATTGGTTATGCACACAGTATARAGCATTTGGACCCACTGCTGAGAGGCTTATAAATGTTTCACCTATGGCACCATGAGACCTTGTGTATGAGTTCAGATAATTCAGAGATTGCTCTGTTTCATGCAGCCTTCTTGGAAGAATGTATTAGGTCAGTGAGTATCAACATTACATACTGTGCTTTGTCCTTCCTTTCTTCTGACTCATCTAATGTTAAAGGAGAGCTTAGATTGGACTGGGCCTAGGGTTTCCCTTGTGTAAGCGGGGAGAATAATTAAAAAGGCTCAGTTAATTAGTATTTGTGAACTGAAGTTCAGACCTTACAGTGATAAGGTCCATAAAAATGCCAAGATAAAAAATAAAAATTATTTACTTGAAGGTCATAATCCTTCTGCACTTTGTCAACATTTGTTCCGTAAGATTTTTATAGTTTTTATAAGATTATATAGCAGTAGAATATTTTTCTGCAGCATTTCTCTTTTGAAAATTTTATAATACTTTATAATGAATGAACTAATTATCACAATACCTTTTGAAGTGGTGATTTTTTTTTTTWAATTATAATGCTTTGAGAGCTTAAGTTACAATATACGCAGGTTAGTTGTCCATGGGAGACCTATGTGGAGCTAAAAGTAGAAAACAGGTCTGTTGAAATGGTTGGCYTCTGATTTTGCTCTTTTGCTTTGATTTGTGAGGAGAGAAATTGGTGCTATCAGATGCTATTTGGCAAAGAGAGTCTAAGGAGCAATGGAGTATAAAAAATGCAGTTAGAGGCTAACCTAGTTCTAACAAAGTTCTAAATTCTAGGTTTAGAGATTCACCTAGAATTTGTGGCTCTTACTTGTTTTGCTTACTTAAAAGCTTACTTACTAATGATAGTGTCTCATTCCGGAGTGCTCATTCAGAGAGATAGGCTCTGTAGAATGGTTCAGATGTCTTTACTGGAAGTCCAGCTGATGCTTTCAGGGATGATACCACTCCAACAAGATTTACTACAAGGCTTTCTTAGGTGTGCTGGTCTTGACCTATTCTGTACAACCCTTGAGTCATACAGTTCTCAGGAGATCTGATAGCTGCTGCAGCTTGGCATGATTTTTGTTGTTACAAGTCATAGTGTAAGCCAATCAGGTATTAACAGTGGAAGAAAAGGGCTRGAAGTGGAGCAGGAATTGGGCCAGCAGCTGTCTGTCTGTCTGTCTGTGCTGCCCAGCTTACTTCATGGGTTGTTGCACTAGGTTTGCATGACAAGGTTTTGGTAGTGGGGGTTGCTGCTAGAGTGGCTTTTGTTAGAAGCTGCTGGAATCTTCTAACAAGACTCCCCTGTGTCCAATGGAGCCAGTCCCAGCTGGCTGCAAGATGCACCTGCTGCTGGAATGAGCCCATCAGTGATGGACATAGCACCTCTGGGGTAACATAGTTAAGGAGRGGAAAAGTTACTGCACAGAGGTAAATTACAGCTGGAGAAGAGGGGAGTGGGAATATGTGAGAGAAACAGTCCTGCAGACAGCCAGGTCAGTGAAGAAGGAGGGGAGGAGTGGAGCAGTGGAGTACAGGCAGTGGAGCAGAGGTTCCCCTGCAGCCATACAAGATAGCTGCCCAAAGGAAGCTGTGACCCTGTGGGAAACCTGTGCTAGAGCAGGCTCCTGGCAGGACCTGTGAATGCATGGAGAGAGGAGCCCAGACTTGAGAAGGTTTTCTGGCAGGACTTGTGACCCCACAAGGGACTGTTCTGAAGGACTGTGCCCATGGAAGAGATTAATTCTTGAGTACTTTGTGCAGAACTGTAACCTGTGGGAAGAACATGCATTGGAGAAGTTTGTGGAGAACTGTTTTCCATAGGAAGCATCCCACACTGGAGCAGGGAAGAGTGTGAAGAGTTCTCTCCCTGAGGATAAAGGTCCAGCAGAGAAAATCGGAAATGAACTGAGAGCAGCTCCCATTTTCCATCCCCCAGCACAACTGAGGGGTAGAAAGCAAAGAAAATAGGGAGCAAAATTAAGGAAGAAGGATGGGGTGAGGTAAAGGTATTTTAAAGGTTTGGTTTTATTTCTCAAATTCCTTGTCTGATTTTATTGACATTAAATTAAATTAATATTCCCCAAGACTAGTCTGTTTTGCATGTGGTGGTGAATGCTTAGTGATCTCTCCTTATTCTTCTCTCAACCCATGAGTCTGTTTTTATTTTCTCTTCTYTGTCTTGTTGAGAAAGGGAGTGACAGGGTGGCTTAGGTGGGCACCTGGCATCCAGACWAGGTCAACCCACCACAGMCATATTGATCTCACAGGAGTCTTGCACAGCACTGTAAAACTTTGTGTGTTGCAGGCTGTCTGTATTGCTGGTAAACCCTTTGGGATGAGACATGAAATAACCACCCACTGACTGATAACTTTTAAACGTGCAAGATAACCTCGGTGGCTCCTTGTRATGAATTGCCCTTGACATGAGGGAAGGGTGCACATTTGTTTCTAGCTCTGAATCAGAGCCCAGAAGCAGAAAGGAATTGTGCTCTGGAAACTCGCCATAACCAGGCTTGTGCCAGTCTGTAGCACAGCAGTTCTGCAGTGAGTCTGCATGGGTATCATTGTCATTACAGCTCATCTTCTACTTAATACTCTTTCCCCTGGTTGGTGTCTCAGTAATCAGGACAGCCTTGCTGGAGGCAAATCAGAAACATYCTTGACCAAACCCCATATTCACTMCATGACCTTATTGATCAYTGGCARTGTCTTCTACCTGTCTGAGTTTTGCCCAGATTCTTAGGTGTGGGTTTTTGTTTATTTTGGTTTTGGGTTTTGGTTTTTTTCCCAGGGAAATATATGAATTGAACATGGATCTTGGGAAGATACCTACTTGCTCTGCTGGTTTTGCTTGCCAAACCAAATTCTCGTGAATTGTAGTGTCCAGAAGGTCTTGAGCCACATCCTTAGCTCTTGTTGCCTAGAGGCTGAGCCTTTGATAGGTCAAGGTTTGCTTTGAAAAGAAACTGTTCAGCCCATCCTGTCCTGAGAAGATATGTACTCTTTTATTACAGTTAATAAAACTGATGTTTTTCAGGTACCTTCCAAGCAAATGCTTCCACTCTTTTCCCACTGCTGCTGTTCTGACTATTTTAGTGACTGACAATCTAAGGACCTTCTTTGATTTCTTGTTTGTGTGCTTTCCCTCTCCTGTAGACCCTGGACAGGGACAGCTTGTGAAGGTGCACTGTCAGCAGTGAGGGGTAATAAATATCACGGTGGCAGAGTGTGGACTTGGAGACAGTGAAGCTCCCTTCAGTGCTCGTCTGCCTGTGCTGGTTCRCTGCAAGTGCTAGCATATTCCCAGATTCCCACTCCTTAGGTGGTCACTGATGTTACTGTAATTGTGATCTGCCTCAGTATTCTTTCATAGCAATGTTTTCTGTGGCCTGGTGGAAATAACTCCAAGTTGTCTTTGTGTCAGTCAGGTTCTGCATGCTTTGGTGAGCAGTTTGCCAGTGCAGAGAGAGCAAGGGCAGTGCRCTCCAAGCTAATTCTGGTTCTCTAACTGAAAAAAATTGCCTGTAGGAAACCTGGTGCAGGACTGGCTTTCCTGGCTTTCCTGCTTTGATTGTCTGGGAGGTTCTGTCACGCTTCCATTCATATTTTTGCTGGATCAATGCAGCTTGTCTGTACAGAACAAAAACTATTACTTGCGTGTGCTGTAGTGGAGAACATATTGGGTGGTGTTCTCTCCAGGGGACTTTAGGGGCGTGTTAGTTGGAAACAAGGAAGAACCTTGGAGGTGGGGAATCTCCTGAAGATGCACTGCAGTGTGAACAGTGGGAGCCTGAGTCTTTGGTTGCCTCTGAAGGTGCTCCCAGAGAGCAGTTTATATGCTGGCCATAGARCTAAGTGTGTATTAAGTGGAAGGCTGAACAAAGTGAAGTGGATATTAATGCATAAGAATGGAGTTGAAGAAGAACAAGAGGAAGATTATGCCATTGTTTGAGATTGATTTAGCAGGGCTTTTTATATTAGACTTTTATTTCTGTGGCCCTCAAGAATGAAAGGATACCATAATTCATGTACAATGCAGTCTGCTTTACARCTGATACTTAATATTTTTATGAGGATGTTATATTTTCAAAGTATGTTACATTTTCATGGAGTTATATGGGACTGTATATGAATTAATAAAAATTTCTTGGTTAAATTAGTAGGTGTGTATCAGGGTGCATGCATTTCCAACTTTTGTAGATGTTCACAATTTTGAACCTGTCCAGAGGACCTTGATCTCTACAGTAATAATGTAACATTCGTTTGTGTACTCTGTATCTACCAAGAAATTGCATCYRTGCAGGATATTGTGGTGTTTTTGTGTGGTTTAGAGATGTATCTACTCTCTACTGGAAGTGGAGTCCATGCTGAAAAAGGCATAAAAGGTTCCAGGGCCTGAAATGATGTATTGTGCTTGGGGCCTTTGTTTCCAGAAGCAAATTAGAGAAATGAAGTTTCTTTACACTGAATTTGGGATTAGACTTTAGACCCAGTGAATGCTGCCTTTATTTCTTCTTGGATTAATGTTTCTATGTAAATGTCTTCTCATGGTTTATTGTAATTTATTTTAGGATGTCATGGTATCACTGAGAAAATTTGTATCATAAACATGGAGCTGTTCTGTTAGATGGCATGTACTTGGTTGTTTGCACTTGATAGAAGTCTCCAAGAATGCYCCTTTTCTTAACAGCATTTTACTAGCTCCCATTTGCCTTTAAGACAATGACTTATTTTTAAAACTAAAATAAGTGGAGAAGTGAAATGSAATTCTTTCCATTTAATTGAAAATTTTAGTTTTGAACATAATTAATACGTTACCAATTCTTCTTGTTTGTTTTGTTTTCATTAATCTTTAAAGAGCTTTTGATATATCTGGATGCGGTTTTCTAAATAGAACCTTGGCAGACTTCCACTGCAAGCTAGTTTTTAGTGCTATTTCATTAGCTGACTTATCAAAATACTGTAATCAATGCCTGTCATAACATAAGTACATGACCCTTTTGAGTAGCCCAAGTGGATATATTTGCCTTTCTCTGAAAGGAGTATTAATTCCAAAGGGAAACAGAAGGTCAAATCAACATTGGCAAACTTACCTTCTATCAGTTTGTCTATATGGTTTAGAAATATTGAATTTTTTAGAGGCTCATTTTTCATAAATTTCCTTGTAAGGCACCTGGGGACATACTGCTTTTTTTCTTTTTTTTCTTTTCTTTCTTCTTTTTTTTTTTCTTATAATACATTACTGAAAATTATTGGATTCTGATGAGACAGGAATRCAGCATGGTATATGAAGACACAGCAATCAGTGGATGGTATTGAATGAGATGTATGACTTCTGTTGCAGAGATTTGCAATAATCTTGTTARCTATCATATGTGCCCGGACAAATTGAAAGCAGTTGCAGTTCTACAAAGACTCATCTAACATTAGGACAACAAGCAGAATGCTGAGCTGTTATTTAATAAGATCTTTGAACAGATAATTAATATATTGTTTTGATTTGAGTTGTAGGACAACAGGGAAATGAACTGGATTTTTCATAAAGTTTTTGTATTTGAGCTGTTTTTCCTGTGGTCTGTTTTAGGTTTGACAAGATTGTTTGTGCTTACCTTTGAATTTTTGGGGATAAGCTGTGTACAATACAAAAAGAGTTTTTGTTTTGTTTGGTTTTTAAAACTGCTCAGTAAAGCTTCAYTTTTACAAATTTATTTATGTAATATATTCTATGTGAAATACAAATTCACGAAGTTATTATTATTTTGCTAATTTGAGTGTGTATGTGGGGAGGTGGAAATAAATTGACTTTTGTGAAGATACATAATTTTATTACAGATTTTCCGACATTAACTTTGATGATTAGTAGTCTAACATCAGGTCAGGTCAGGTGATTAGTAGTCTAACATCATTAATATTAGTTGAGCCTAGGTATTTGAAAGCTGCTTTTGAGTATATGTATAATATGATTTTACATGGCTGTTTCTTTCTCTGTGAAAAAAAAAAACAAAACCTCAGGTATAAAGCTGATCTATGAAAGCTACTTTCTGTAAATGTTTGAGGGTACTCTCTGAGGCATTTTAAAGTGTGAGGTACCCAATAAATTTTTAGAAGTTGTTAGTGGTGAACTCTATATTAAACCATTTAAAATCAAACACCAGRCTCATGCTAATCACTTTTTGCTAATTGAAGGTTAGGGTACTTTATGGAAAGAGAGTTGCTCTCTGACTTTTTTCATTCTTACACTGGTTAGTTAATAATGTTAGACCACAATGTATGAATTAGATATGGTATTTTCATCAGTAATAGCTATGTAAAGAAACATTTCAGCATTTTATTGATCTTGGATTGTTTTGGTTTGCCTTTTTTTTTTTGGTGTGATTTTTGTTTTGTGTTGTTTTGTTTAGTTATCTGCTGAAAAACAAAATCAAAAAACATTACCCTGTGTATTTTCCAGATCTTTGAAAGACTTGTAAATAAGCAGTCAAAAGAGATGAAAATTGTCTTATATGTATTTGTTTTAGTGCATATCCAAAGCCAATACAAAACAAAAATAGTTATATTAAAAATRTTAATCAATAACAGAAATTATAAAACGTGGAAAACACATATAGGTTACAGCATTGGATTATTCTTATGCCAGCATGGAACATGTCCTCAGAATCACACCCAAGGAGCTAAAAGTGAAGGAATCTGTAGAAACTATCATTTCTAGTTAGATATAGCATTTATTCTTTGAAYTTTTTCTTTATGGAACTGTGTATTTTTTTTCAACCACTGAAAAAATATGCTATTTTGTTTAATTCATTCTTTCTTTTGCTCTCATTGGCATAAGCAGGGCAAAATTAATATATTTTAATAACCTGAAAATTCTGAATTCCACTGCCTCTTTCTCATCCTATCATCTCTATAATGGGACAAGGCAGTTGACTTTAACAAATTCTTATTTTATTACTTCTGTTATATCTTTTGTTGTTGTTATCCACAGTGRCATAAAATTGCTGATCAAATCGTGTTGAATAACATCACAAAATTGAAAGTTAGTGGCTTTCACAGTGTGAAACCAATAAAGAGTTGCAATATTGCTGTTCACATGACTGCACTACTACTGAGTTTTTGGGAACCTTCTTATACATCTATTAGTATGCTCCATTTGGAGTAGGAACTTGTTATTGGGTTGTGTGATATCTACAATTAAAGTTTCAGTGTGATATGTTCGAAGTGCATGATTATCTCATTTATCTTAATTGCACAGGCATTACATTGTCAAAATCAAACATGCATTTATAAAGTCAGAATACATTCCTGAGGGCTTGTCAGAATATTTGGTAACTTATTATAGCTGTTCTTTTCTAGCACAGGGTGCATAACAAGCACATAAAATGATTATTTTTTTTTTATATTCCTGGTAAGAGGGCAGTTCTTACTATAATARGAAATTCTAAGAAATCATGGAAAAYAGAGACAATACTGAAAGTTTTAGGAAGAAGTTTTAGAACTGTCTTCTAGAATTTCAGGGCTCCCTCTCTGATCATCTGTCTAAGGATATGATTTGATTTATAATTTTCACTGATCTTTTTATGCAGTAGATCTRTTTCAGAAGAAGCTGATATAAGGTTCTGTTCCCATTTTGAGACTGGGAAATTTTTTGTCYTGAAATMTTTTGAAAGAAATAGAGCCTAGTARAGCAAACAAGACTGGCTGTAACAATGCTATGAAAAATATAAAACTCTTTACAATAATTTCTTTCATTGGCTCATAATGAATAGAGAAATTCARTAGGCCATCATGATAAATTGTCTCTGTGGTAAATTTTCCTTTTAGAAGTCATTAGTCCATTGCATAGAAATAGAAACAGAAATTGCATATCCTGGCTTTTTAGATAAATATTTGCATTTCCCACTTGGCTCAGCAAAAAGACAAGCAACAATACATGTGGCAGTGGGAGGCGATAATCAGATACCGCTGACATTTCCTGACTGCAAACTTTGTCTGGTGCTTGTGCCAAAGATCTAAAAAAGTCTAGAAGGATGTCTCAAGGATGTATTTCTGCTGCCTTTGCCTTCTTTGCATTTCACAAAAGACACAAGAGGCAGCAGACTTCTACTTTTTTTAGAAATTGGACAACTTTTGACTTTGGATTAAAACATCTAACAAAGACTTCATTTAAGGCTGGTATTAGGGTTTTCTTTTTTTTTTTTTTAACTGGGAATTGCCATTTCTAGGGATTTGAACAATTAGGTTCAATAAACAAATATTCTTGAGATTCTGTTGTAGTTAAAGATAGGAAATTTATATGAACATTTACCAGTGTGTCTTTTCAAGCTTGAAGATAGTAATTTCACTCCAGTGCACATTGGCAAAGATGGGAGGTGCAGCATTAACACAGGATCTGCATTTGTTTGATTTTTAGTTTTTATTTGCTATTTTGCAATCTCTCTCCAAAACTGAAACCTGCAAGTTTCACACATGCTAGTARCATTTTTGTGTAGTAATGGAGTTATTTATAGAGCAAGAGGGAAAAAGCAATGGCAAAAATTATGTTGAAATGAAGTTTTTGGAGACCTCTTACACCTTCTCTTCTAGTGATGTTTAATGTCTRTAGAGGAAGGGAAATGTTCCCTTACTCCTGTTGAAATTAAAATATTTGAGTGAGATATGCAGAGTTAGGTGCATGTAAGGGAGATCTGAGGAACAGTGCCTTAGCTGAACTCTCTGTACTCCTCCTCTCATTCACAGCTCAAAAGGGAATAGAGATTTCTGGCATAATGKTTAGGGTTCTCATTTATGGAAATTTTGTTCTTTGCTCTTATGGAAGCTTTACTCTTTATTCCTTGCCWTTTTGCTTACTGACATGTAGCTGTCCGCATGTCTGTGGAACTGTTTTAGAATACAAATTTGTATTTGGCCATCTTAATCCATAAATTTAATCCTACCCTGAGTATCTGATATGTTTTCTGTGCTGGAAAACTGAATAAGATTTGGGAACAAGAAGATGAGCCAGGAAAAGAACAAGACTCTCTTTAGGATTTCACGTCTGTAGAGAAGATGTCAGCTAATTCATGAAGGATAGATTTACTAGGACTTCTGTGCACTTTTTGATACAAATGACCTAGTGCATTTGTACATTGATCAAACCTCAGTAGAGATGACCAAAAGAGAATAGTATGCATAGGCTGTATGCTCTTTGTTTTTTACATWTGGCTGCTGGACTGCTCATCTGAGCAGACCTTTGAGTAGCCTCTGGAGGAAGGGTTTCTGTCTCTCTGCACACAAGCTTAGACCAGCTTCCTATTCACACCTCTCAGCCTGTGAATGAGCAACTAAACCCCTTAAGGCACCCTTTGTGCCTGTTGAAACTGAACCCCAGTGGAACCAGGGACTGAGGGATTTTTGAAACAAAAAAAGTGCATAAGGGTCACTAGATCTCAGACTGGTGATTCAAGCAGTCTTTTGAAGAGACTGAAATCAACTTTGGCCCCTGATCCATCTGTGTTCATATGCAATATATCATTGAATAAACACAGAGGTTGTCCAGGGATTAGTTCTGATGAGGTYAGGAGAATTCATATCTGTGGGTAAGTGGGACACATATAGTGTTTGCATCATTGTGTATTTTCGWAAGGATTAGTCATTTCAGTTAAAAKAAATATTAATATTTACATTCCAGGGTCTATACAGATTGAATAGAAATATTAATCTGTTAAAACAAATACAATACATATTTTCCACAGCATGAAAAGAAACTTAYTTTGATAGCAACTTCTATAACTACTTAAATGAGAGATAAGTAGTTAATTAGCTAGTCCAGAGGGTCAAAGTTATGAAAGCGCATCCATGAGGAAAATKAATATACTCCACTAAATCACAAAAAAAAACTTTTGGCTAAACTAAGTGCAGYCCATTGGAATTGAAAACTCATTTGCTTTCCTGTTACTGTCATACTGCTCTTATGCAAACATGTAATTTCCTTCTGTCATCCATAGTATTCCTTTAATTTTTAATATGCTTCAAGAAACAGGTGTCTAACAGCAAGGCTAGATTTTAATTATTTATGTGTACTCATATCTTTAGCATATACAGGCTAAACATCCACAGGCTTTTCTGTCACTTTTCATTTATACATTCTAAATTAGAATTAGTTACACRTGGTAGTTCTGTAGAGATGTGGTCAATGTGTCACAGTGGATTCTGCATGCTAGATCCTGGTGTTTAGGGACAAGACTATATCTAGTACTTTATTTTGGATGTAAGGTCTGTGTAGTTTCAGCAGAAATACAAGAAYTCATGGCCGTTCCTTCTGTCTCACTGTCAAATACAGAACATTGCTCCATGAAGGTTAAATGAAAAGCGTTTCTGTGCTCACCATAAGTTAATGCTTTACTGAGAGCACAGATTCGTTAAAAGCTTTCYCAAACTAATTTTGTTAGATTTTGYACTGCTTATGTGTGGTCTTGTACAAGTTTGTTACTGCTGCYGCAGTTATTCTAACAGGGTTTCTTTTTTATTTCCATATAGGCAGTGTCTTAACCCAGCAGAGTATTTTAGTTACTATTTCCTACTGCGGGAGCCTGGAATGATAATGACTCCAAGCACTGGCCCTTTGTGTAGGATCTGGGGTGCTTTGCCTGGGGCAGGGTTTGCACCCTCAAGGGGAGGAAGTGAGTTKTGGGCTGTGTGGTGCCAAAACCTCTGATCGGCTTAAGACAGAGGGGTGAACCCTCACCCCTAGAGAGAGGCTCTGGGTTTTGAGCCAGATAAGGGAAAGGCTGRTCAGAAGCAGACCCTGTAGAGGCAGGATAGCTAATTATAAGTGTTAATGATTTCAGCTGAGATTGAGGTTTTTTTCTGTCATTTCATAAATTATGACTTCTTATGGTCAAAATGTTATCCTGGGCAAAAGAAAACATACTTTAACATGGACCCAGGAATTTACTACTTCTCTGTTTAAATCTTAGCAACCTAATCAAAAAKGCAGCAAGCAGGCTCAAAAATATGAATCCAAATTAATATGGCAAAGTATTTCTAATCAAAATACTCGTTAAATTTTTTACATGGGGAATATTGCAAGTTTTGGCCTTTTTCTCAGGTGCTGTGATCACCTTTCCACCRTTCCTCTGTGGTGATTGTGTCAGTTTTCCTTAGGGAGAGGGGTGGTGGGAGGCATCACAGGGAGACTTCAGGACACTCCTCTTTGTGGAGGCATTTAGATGCTGGTTTTGGTTGATCTCCTTCCTTCACAGGAGTGGAGCCTCATCCTCCTTTTGTAAATGTCCTTCCCACACTGCTGCCATCTGGCTGCTCCCTAAAGAGTGAGCATAGCCCCAAAGCCTCCTCTCTCTGCTCAGCCTTCCCATGGACTCCTGCTTGTTAGAGAGCAACTAAAAATCTCTGTTTGCAGACCTTTCCAATGAAGACACTGGCACAGCTCAGGCAGGGCAGACACCAGACACTTGTCCCTAAGGCAGAGCTGGAACCAGCCCAGCCCAGCTCTGGTCAGGGTGAGCCCAGGCCAGCCCTGAGACTGRTGCTCTCAGCCCAGGGAAGGGCCTGTGACATGACTGGGAAAAGCAAAAATTATATTCACTGGCCTGCAGTGGGCAGAAAATAGAAGTACTTGTATCTGATAACTTATATCCAGGAAGAGACACTGAAGTCAATTTTCTACTCTTTGAAGGCTATGTAGACTCAGAGTTTTGGCTTGGGTGATGTGTCTTTGAGTTCTGAGAATATCTCTGAAAATCAAGCAACTGTGCTTCAACATCTTTTCTTCAAGTAATATGAAAATGTAGAACAAAGTTTAAAAGTCATTTGTTTCATAATAATCTGATATCTTCCTGATTGTCATGTGTTGTGATCATATTTAATTTTTACTTTTGAACAGTTTTTTWAARTTTTAATAGTGTATCCTGAGATGATAGTTACTGCTTTTGACATGAGTCTAGCAAAAAGGACAGTGATAGGAATGGTAGGTCAGAAGTTGAAACTAAAGTAATGGTGCAACATGTTAAAATTGCAATTTACAGTATTAAGAACGTCCTTTTGTGTGGAAATTCCTCAAAACTAACGTCTAATAAAAGTAATGCAAGGGCCTATTGAAAAAAATTCTACTTTTCCCACTGTAAAGAGACATACCACATCTTCAGCACTTCTTTGTAATCATGATGTTATGATTCACAGCAGTGGGTGGCAAACATGCCTGTTTCTGAAGGACCCTGAGYGATGTTCCATGTCAGATTTTATGGCTTCCAACATGAGACTAATGTACCAACATGGAAGTGGGTTGTTTGGGAGAGAGAGATTATCTGTTGTCTGAAAAAAACAACAATTATATATTCATGAAAAKTATGTTTGACAATGGAATGAATCAGTGAGAAATTTGTTTTGAGTTCAGTAGAATTGACATGCSACTATATCAGGAATAAAGGAAGCCAGAATAACCTGTATTTAATTAGTTAGATATTCTAGTCAGTTATTTGGGGTCATCTGGCTTCCAAATCTGAGTTCATTATTTTTGGAGTAATTTAGAGCAGGACCTTTAACACTGAGAACTACAATGGAAGGCATAAATTAAAAAGGGGAGACTTTCAATGGTGTGAACAAGGTCAGAATACAAGTTTGGGAAGGTGTACTCATCTTGTTATTGCCCATAATAGCACATATTACATGAAAAATAAAGGATTTGGTGTATTTCGAATCTTATCCAGATTTATTTGTTAAATAAACTTATCTGGATCTATTAATTACAGGAAAAAGAGAAAATAAGGGAAAGAATACTAGTAAAGGGGGAAAAAGAAACACTTATTATTTCACACAGGCTTCCTACTATCTACCAATTTCWGTAGAGTCACATTAATTCCCTTGCTTTTCTGTGTCCAAAGCCACCACTATCACAAGTACTTTGTTGGGATACTTTGATGTCTGTACTGGGGGTTCCTTTGTCCTCTGCCAGGAGGACTGATGTTGATATTGATGTTTCTATTTCCTCACTGTAGTGCTCACTTGGAGCTATGATTACGTGTTCTGGTTTGTATCTTGGTTTAACTCTTCAGTCTGCAAATTCACTTTACTAACAAATCTATTAGAGTGTTTTAACACACTGGAGGGTACTGTTCTGTAATGCTCTTTTTGCTCCAGCATCTGGTTTTGCCCAGTTTCCAGGTCTGCATTCATTTAACTCACTCTTTTTTAATTTTTTTAATGGTCCTGGGGGTCTTAGAGGATCCAATTTCTTAGTGTGTCATGTTTTCACCTCTCTGCAGTGCATTCTRTGTCCCCACTCTCGAGATCTCTGTTATCATATCATGCCAATGTTCCTGTATGTTACACCATTACTCTAATATTTCTGTYTTCAGAAAATGACTTATTATTCCTGACTGTAAAAATTTTGACTATTCCACRAAGTTATTCAAATACAAATCAGGCTGTAGCCACCTGAACCTTAGAAAATTGTTTTTTCCACTAAGAAACATTAAAGCAAAGCTCCAAKTAGACCAAGACAAGCCCAGTCAAAGCAAGTCTGACAGGTGGCAGTCCCAAGGCCATGCCAAAGTGGTTTCAAAGACAGTGTGGCTTGCTCCTAGCAGCAGCAATATAGTGTTTTCTGGGCTGCRGGGCTGCAGAGGTTCACAGGGATAAGTAAAGGATGACAAAGAAAAGTGACATTTGACAAAGACCTGCTGTTTCCCTTGCAGGAATAAGCCCTTACTTGACTGCTCRCATCCAGATTTTCATCATTTGAGTGTTTCTTGTTTGGCACAAAAACTTTTAGTTTAAAAGGTGATAGTAAAGTATCTGAAACCAGGGCAGCCACGGCTGACTCTGTGTTGAACTCGGTTCAGTGATCATTCTGGCTGCAATTATACATGCTTTCTGTCAGACAGCAGGCCAGTTTACTACCAAATGTTCTCAATAATTTTGACAGAAAGATGTTCTCCAAATTTGCCATGCAAAACATGAGCTAGAATTTTTRTAGTGGATTGAATTTCTGTAAATTTTTACAGAACAAAATAATCTTTCTAAACGAGTCTTTTCAATGGATGTTATGTATCAATTCCTCCATACATGACATGRTAAAAAATCAGTAGCTGTTTGGTTCTGGAGTTTAAACTCTTCCAAAGTATTTCAATGGGAATTTGTGGTTTTAGGGTATCCTTCCTGTGCTTTAGCAGAATATAATGAAACCCATKGAGGTAGATCTTAGCTAAAAGCATAAGAGAAAGTTCTTGCACTGAAAAGCTTCAAGTATGACTAGGCAAAAGATATAAAATTTTCAGTCTAGGAATGTTATTAAACTAATTTTATAGCTGAGGGGGGACTGTATCATAACTGGATGAAGAAACATTGTCATGCTTAAGTTCATTGTTCTTGGAATAACATAATGGCTTTTCCATACTGAGAGCTTTTCCTCTGTCTGAGATGTTTCTTTGAAGCGCRTTTCTCGTCATATATTATGGGTCTGGGACACTTGCCTGTGATTATATGATTGCTCATGAATGCTCTGCTAATGGTATTTTTTCCTGAAGAAAAATATTGACTCATTTGTTTTGAACTCCTACTCCACCCACATGTGGTAGTGTAGAATTATGTAAATTTAGTAAATGAGAAAAGTAAAGTTCTACCAAGTGTAATGGCATCTATTCAAATGGGGTATCTCYTATTTCAGTGTCTTTTCAGAGTGAGTATTATGGAAATCCTGCTGTAACACATGTGAAGATCTAGGTTATTATATTTGATCCTTAAAAGCATTGTCTTGTAAGAAATATAAAATAACTGAAAATTRCCAGTAGATCTTTTAGCTGTAATTAAGCAAACTAAGCCTTACTTCCATTTATCCAATTTCTATTTACTATCTTTAGTAACAGTTAAAAGTTTTCATTTGAGTTTTTCATTGGTGTGGTTTTATAGACATAACTGATTTTAAAAAAATACATTTTTTCAAATCAAGACTGGCAAATATAAAAAGGCCTTTCTGTTATTTTTGGCCTATTCCAGCATACTTTGTGCTGGTTAAGTTTCTATTCTTTTTCTTGGTAAGAATAGCAATTCGATCTAGGTACATTAAACCTGTCCCTCCTGTTTTAAGCCACCCCTCTATTTGTTTCAA
Source organism: Alauda arvensis (assembly GCA_902810485.1). Classification (NCBI taxonomy): domain Eukaryota; kingdom Metazoa; phylum Chordata; class Aves; order Passeriformes; family Alaudidae; genus Alauda; species Alauda arvensis. The sequence continues at coordinate 22,691 of CADDXX010001251.1, read as the reverse complement.
ACTGTTTAGGGATAGGAAGGACTGTACAATATAATTTATTGAAAGTGAAAAAAAAATCAAAAACTTATAGAACAATTGAAAATTCCCCCCTTCACCAACAACCCTGAGAATAACATTGTCAGGATTTCAGCAAAAGAACGTGGTGCTGTCCTCTTTTAGGATATCCTGTATTTTTATTTTTAAATCCATATTTCTATACTGATTTTTTTTATCATTGCTGATTTTCTTTTTCCTCATAGTGCTTTTCTTGTGAAAAACTGGAAACTTAACTACAAATGATTGATTACTGTACATTCTATTCCAGGAGAACCGTCATAAACATACAAAGCTTAAATGAATATGCATTAAACTACTGCAGGTCTAAGACTTTTCATAGCAATATTTGAAAAATCTCTACATTGTCCTGAACAAGACTATGTGAGTGAGGAAATTTTGAGGAGCTAACAAACAGAATTAATAAATAGCAAACAAAAAAATCTGTTCTGAAATTAMCTTTGTTTTCCCATTTCTAATTTTTTCTTTTGTTTAAATTCTGTGAGTAGGAATTGCTTCTTGGGTTCTTGGGTTTAGTGTTGGTGCTCTTGACAGTCATGATTTTTGCTATTCTTGACCATTTATTTTCAATGCAGAACTAGCAAATCAAAAGAACAGTTGAAAACATCTTGGTTGAGAAGTCAAAAGTCTTTTAAAGTAGAATTGCAAACTTTTTCAGAGCACAGACTTTCTGTAGAATACAGGATTTATGATGTTTTGCTTAAAACTTGTAAGGATAAATTTTTGGCATATAAGTTTCCTTGATTTAATTCTTAAATACTCTAAAAGTTTACTTTTATCCTAGAAAATGTCTTTGTGATATATGGCTTTAGTGCCTAAGGGTATCAGCAGGTATGAATCRCACCAGGTGATAGAGGTATGATGGAGAAGATTGAAACAGTGATTAGGATTCTTAATTAGCAAGAATCTACAGGCTATAAATTAGTGCCAGCAGAAGTAATTAAACTACTTTATTTGAGTGAAGTGAAAAGCATGCCTAGTTTTAGGAGACAAACTTCATGTGAAGATTAAAAGAAAAAAATAGCTATTTGTATGTGAGGTGAAATATAGATATATTTCAAACACACTTGAAACAAGCATGACCAACTCATTTTTTTCTGTTGTTATGAAAAGCTTCCATTTGTTATTCATTAAGTGAATTTTTTTTCTTGTTCTGTTTCTTTTTTAGTATGTGTACAGTATTTGCTTTTATTCTTTTTTTGTTGCTGTTTTCCTACCTATATTTATAAGGGCAGCTGTAAAGGATTTGGAATCAGACACACAGGGAATAATGCCTCTTCCTGGTGTAGCTGCTTTTACAGTCACTTTATGGGCAAATATCTCCTGGGTTCAGAAAGGCAAATTATTCTTTCAAGGTCCCCCTGTTCACACAACCCCATGGGTTTTCACAGTTCTTTTGTGTGTGTCTGTTACACCAGCCTGCTCTGAGTGAATATGAAGCTTCTGGGCATCACATAGTTTGCAAATTGACTGTGCCCTGATCTTGAGCAAATGTTTGGTCATTAGGGATTGCTGAGACCTTCAAAGTTTTTTTAATGAATAAAAATGGGATCACCATCCTGATTCTCTCCATAGCAGTGTTACAGGAAAGAGTCCTTTTGTGGTGGGGTATGCCACCAGGTTTCAGAATGTACTTGGACTTTTTTTTTTTTTTTTTTTTTTTTTTTTTTTTTTTTTTTTTTTTTTTTTTTGGTTGGTATTTTGTCTCAATCTAAGCAGTTGGTAGAATAGGGTTTGGGAATTTTTTGCCTTTTTTTTTCTGACTAGTAAACTTTCTACATTCTTCTACCACTTCTTCCCCTGCTTTCTTTAGGAACGTAAATAATAATTTTTAATTGATTACYTTTTTGCCTTCCTTGTATTGAAAACATACCATCTGATCTGACTATAGGAGATGGAAACTGTTTTACCTGTAGCATCTCTAAACACATCAAAATGACCTCTCTTAGTACCGCAGACTGGTGCTCGCATCCAGCCTAGTTCTAATTCCTTGTTCATAATCCATGTAGCATAATCTATTGTTCATATATTTGATTAGAGTCTTCTTGATAGATAATATATCTAGAGTTTGTTGAATCTGACTCTGTAGATGAGTCAGTTTTACTCCTCCTCCCTCTCCTACTCCTCCTGACATTTCTGCATCAGAAGGGGTAATATTCTCAGTCTTTTTCTTTTTTTGTTAGAGATCAAAGGGAATTCAGTCTGAGGAAGCCATATCCACATGCATCAAACAGGAAACTTTCAGAGTATTAGTACAACCTATTGAACATTTTTGTGACCCCTTACTTTCTGGCTTCTGACAGCTTCCTTGGAAGTTTTTTCCCCTCGTTATCTTTTTGGTTCAAGAATCAGTAGATCTGAAACACAGAGTGCTAAGGACTGTTCCTTTTGATTAATAAGTGAATAGATTTGCTGTAGAGCCAAGAATGGAACATCTTGTAACTGTTGGCAACATTACTAAAAGTATCCTCATRGAAGGGGCAGAGCATAACGAGAGTTTTGATCAAGAGGAAAGAAGAGTCTTAGGCCTTCAAGAGTTGWTGCATTAATGTAAACAGCTATGTCTTTTATTCTGGATGTTGTACAGTGACCAGAGGAACCAAAAACTAATTTTCAGGCTCATATGATCTTGAAACAGGACATGTTTTTGGCTGTTTGACTTCTTTTCTTCCTTTCCTGGCAGAGCCAGCCTTACTTTTTGTGTCTGATGCCAGAGAGTGGCATTCATGGATTTTAGCTCAGGAGGTTGCCACTGCAAATCTACATGAGACAAATCTCTTTTTTTCCATTCTGAAGTGCTCATATCTGTACTGCTAAAGAACACTGGAGTGTTTCATGCAAGACATTCAGGGAAGCTGTTTCAGTCAGTTCATCCCAGGATTAGCAYGAGAATGAAAGCTCCCGGTGGAACATCTCTCGTTCAGAGAAGATGAGCCATGCAGGGCAGTTCCCTAATTTGATTTCTCTGATGGCAGTAGAGTTATAGTTGGTCAATGCTAGTCCTCATTCTCTACTACTAGTCCTGTAAAGGAGATGCCAGGGAAATAGCTGGAGCACAGCATACTCTGGCTGTCTCCCTAGTCATGTTATGACTGCACGTTGTTCTTGATTGTGACAAGTAAAAGCATTTCCTTGTTTAGGCCTTGTATTCTCTAAGCCTGGGACAGAAAACACTTCCTGGCTGCATCCCATCATGGATCTGCTGCATCCAACAGATTTTTGATGCTGTAGAAAATCTGTCAGTCTGTGTAGATCACAGATTCACAATCTGCTCCTAAAAGCCAAAGATTACCATGCATGAAGGAAGCTTAACTATCGAGGAAATCATATCTCCAGGGTCTACTTTTATCAAAAGTTTCAGTCATTTTATTCCCTTCCCCAGGAAAAGAGAAGGAAATAAACACACAGGGACACAATTATTTTGGTCGAAATCAACCAATTGAATTCAGTAGATTGTTTAGGTGCTGACTACAACATTTGTCCTTTGGACACAGTAGTTCCTTCTGAGTCACAAGCATTGGCAGAGTGTTTATAAGGCACAGTCTTGGTACTCAATTGCAGTGGTGGAACACATTTGTTAGATTTGTTAGAGCAAGATCCCCCTGATCAGAGGGATACTAGAACTTGTATACAAATTTCAGTGAACATAAAGGAATTYCATTAATTTCTGCTTTTCTGACTGATTTGAAAAACAGGGAGTATAATTTAAAGCAAAGTTCTCTATAGTATTTAGAGATGTCCAAACTGATTCTGTGTGTTAGAAGGGAGTGCACATAATACAGTCTGTGAATATCTGTGCATATATGCATCAATTTATGTATTTTCCAAGACCTGGACAAAACTAATCTGGCATGGATCCTGTTATTTTAACAACATCCTGGATGTTGTGGTAAGGTTCCTTTCTAGATTGGAGGATGCAATTACCAAAGGAATGATGCTAGGTCTGCTACTGAGTGATTCAATAGGATATTTGGCACAATAATTTTTGTCAAGATATATTCCTGTATAATCAACAGAATATTTGGGAAGAGGAAACTTTAATAAACCTTAAAAAAATTAAAATATCTGTGTAACACAAACGTTAATAAGATGTCAGAATTCCAGAAAGAGGATGCTTTGTTTTTTTGACTTAGATACACAGTCATAGAAAAATCACATCTATATAAACCAAATATTTATAATTGTGATAAACTATACAATCTAGAAACCATATGATTGATTGATATAAGTATCAATTAATACAGAAATACAGAAATTTATAAAATATGTCTCTATACCTATATTTTAATACCTATATAAAAGTAAGGCATATTTTTAAGTTTTTCTTTAGTTATCTGCTTACTGAAAAGTTTCTTGCATTTTGTTTCCTAAGATTTATCCATTCTGAAATCCTTTCAATGTAAGGATACATCTTTAATATTCATTTTTCTTGCTGTGTAATGATCTATGGCAAAAGAGGAGATTACTTGATTTTTTTCTATTATTATGTGACTAATTGGAGACAGAGCACATGGAGGAACATTAGTATATAACATGAGCTACATTATTGGTCTCATAACCTGAGTCAGGAGAGAAGTGACATTTCCCAGATCAGCACTTTAAGCATATGCCAATGTTATTAAAATTGTGAGACTGTCATGAATTTTGCCCCATGATCACTAAGATTTCACTGACAAGGAGTGGCCTGATCYGATTACTCCAAGAACTTTCTGGAGGCTGTGTCTGCTGGGCCACAAGGGCTCTGGCTCTGACTCCTGCCCTTCAGCTGMTGCAGACTTGTCCCTTCCAGGCTGGAAGCTGCATCTCCTCAGTTGCTGTGCTGGGGCTGTGCCTTCTGGAGGCAGCCAGGGCTGCTGTGATGCTGCCAGAGCTGCACACTCTCCTCTTGCTGCTAGGAGGGGCATAGATTCTTGGAGGACATGACTTCTGCTTACTCACAAATAACAAAGGTCCTGTTCCTGCGCTGACAAGAACACATTGTCTTGAATTTGGGGTGGGTGTTTTGTTTCCTACTTGGTGCACAATTTCTGTGTCCTTTGGCAGWTAGCAAAGACAAAAGATTTGCTCTCCCTAAGTGGTGGAACTTTGTGGTGTCCCCTGGCTGACAGTCCAAGCCTTAATTCTTACTGGCTTTGAGGAGGGGAGAAAAGAGGGAAGAAAGCTTCTAGTGTTTGAATTYGCACTGAAATATTTAATTTGTAGGTAGGCAGATTCCTGCTGTGCATAAAATCATGTCCAGCCCTGATAAAACACATTATTAATTTCAGTTGGAAATGTCCTCGCTTCACCAAAAGACTGAAAGGAAAATTAAGAGCTGACTAATATGCTTTCTGCAAACATTCTCATTTTGTTCATCGTCTTGTGTAAACAGATCTTTTGATCTGATTTTATCATCAAATTTTATAATAAATTTTATTAATCTTAGTTTTCCTTTCATACATCTAGTTATTCATAGGGTGCCTAAATGTTGCTGTGTAACAAAATTAAAAATTTGTGAAAAAATATCCACTAACTATAATAATGATGACAACAACAATAATAATAAAACCCTCATATCTGCTTAGGGAGTTGACTACATTTGTGAAAATTTAGATTTTATAGCAAATGGTGGCTGTGAATTGRTTTTGCATATTATCTTCTGTGGACTTACAATGTCATTAGTTTAATACTTGTTATGCTTCATTAACCATATACAAGTTGCTAAATTATTTAATTTTCCTAAATGTCACCTAGCTTTGTGTAATTCTAATAATTAGAACATTTTACTTAGAACTTTGCTCTGTCTCAAAGTCAGTGAGAAGACATTGCCTGTTTTTGAGAAAATCTGCTACTCTTAGAGATATATTTCACATAGCTTAGTGTTTTTCATGGGGCCCAAGCAGATGTTGAAGGAAATGAAAATAATAATATTTTAGATTTGTAAATGCTAATGCTACTCATTTTGGATGAGCTAAGCAAATTCTTACATTTCAAATTCTTACATTTTGTCAGCAATCTTGTTTTTTTGAGGGAGAAGTTGCAGCCTTCTGATAATAGTTCAAGTTGRAAACACTCGTGTTGCAATAAACAAAGCACAAGCTCAGATGTTTAAAACAGATATGCTTGGCTTTTAAATAGGTTATACATGTACCTGTTGTATTTATAATGAAATACTGGGATTTCTCTACATGCAAAAGTCATATTTGAATAAAATGATCTCAGGGTGAAGTGTCAGTAACTTTAATCATGACTGAAAACAGGGCTACTCTTGGCTCTCTTACTTATAGTTTTATTAACTAAGTTTCACCAKCAACACATGACGAGCAGCCTGATGTGTCTTGTTAATAAGTACAGCAAATAGCTGTGAGAATATGGAAACTTTCAGTCTGCAGTCACACCTAGGTCTGTTTGCTTGGAGAACAGATCAAGAGCTGTTTGGAATAATCACAGTGGTTAGTGAACCTTTGCAGGGACACCCATCACCCCAAGTCAGATGTCAGTAAGGAGTTTCTGTGCATCAAAAGATTATTCAATATCASTTATAACTAAGGAATACATTTTAGWTTATTTAAAATTTAACCTTTTAAAAATGGCTTATATAGGATAAAAACTGACATAAAATAAGAAAATGGCTAGACAAACTTTAGTATTTGAGCTAAATGTATAATGCAAAAATTATAGAAATCAATTATATGACTAAGTTTTATTGTGGTTTCAATAATTCAAAAGAATAACATAGGGAGAAACATATTAAAAATGAGGGACTTTTGATTTACCATTTATCCATAAAGCATAGCTTATTTCTGCTAGCCTCCAGATAAGTTACAGACCAAGAAGGACAAGCATCAAGGATTGCAACTGTACAAAATGTCCTTGCTGAGATACTGTTTCATCTCTTTTAGATCAGGCTGTATAGTACTTGGGCTCAAATAACCTTTMAAATGCTTCTACTCTGAAATAAACAATGGCAAAGTCAGTGCTTTCTCATGTTTTATGTGTGATTTTCTCCTCATTAAATACTGAGATACATTTTAAATGTGTGGGTACTCCTCCCATCTAATTCATATATGCTCATCTCCCTCCTCCCCCACATGCCCCCCACCCTCTGTTTTAACGTTAGAACAAACAATGTGCTTTGGCAAAGGATGAGCATTTTGTTTGCCCACTGTTTTATAGTGTGGTCTTGTCATTGATAGACTCATTCTCTGGATGTAACAGRATAATCAAAACATTTATATTGGTGCTTGAAGGTATCTTGGACTTGTGGGAAGAGGACCAGAACAGATGTCCAGATGAGAAARAGTGAAGCTTGCTGAACATTTTGAAGGATAGACCTTTAATGGGAGCTTGAAAGTCGTGGTGTCACTGATACTTAAATATGAGTCTGTGCAGAAACCACAGCATTTTTCTTCGGAATTTGTAACCTTAGTTACTTGGTTTAATAGTCATTCTGGCTTGCTATTTCAGTAACTGTGCTGTAAAAAATAAATGCCCTTAAAAAACCCTCCTTAGGAATAAAATGTTTCATTAACTCCCTTTAAGTGATTTAAAATAGAAATTATTTTAAGTGAAGTAAACCAAAGAATTAGTTAATGGAAAATGAATGTGTCATGAGCATATCGTGGTCCTCATACCTTCTAAAATATCAAGACTGCTTTAAAAAAAAATCCTGAGGGCCAGTCTCTTGATTCCCCATTCAGAGGTTTCCTCCCAATTTTGCCCTAAACCAAGACATAGCCTTATCTTTCCCATTAGAGTATTTATTATATGGAACTGAATTATTTCTTTTTTTTCTTTCTTTCTCTTTTTTTTTTTTTTTTACATGAATTACTTGATATGATTTTCCTAGAGGGACCTCTTGAAGTTTGTGGTAAGCTATTGGTTTCTTGGTACTTACTCCTTTTTGTACCCTGTTGGAATTCTAGCTGACCTTATTATACCTTCCTCTAGATAGTAGTAATGTATTTTCCTTTGTCTAGCCAATCATAAGTGTGGAAGCAAAATTCTTTTTCTCTTCCCATTATGTWGAATTTGCTGATGGTGCTTGCTTTCTTCCTTTCCTGTGCTATGAGCTCCTTCAACCAAGTTCATTTAGAGAGCCTCCAATTCCTTACTTATTTCCCTTCTGGTAAAAAGCCAGATTAGGACAGCTGGTCCATTAAGTTACTTGGAGATTGCACACTTTYCTTTATGTAGTTTTTCAGTTGTCTMRTGTATTTTTCCTAAAAGTTTTGAAGTTGCAACCAACAATGTTTTTTAAAGAAAGATATAAACCTTTTTATTTAATTAGAAACGGAATTATTAAATCGAAGTTCCATCCTCACATTTTCCCCTTGCTCTATCATGGATCCTCCGCATAGTTTATGGTCTTTCAGGATAAACCTGTTCCCACATGGGCTCACTGTGGGCTACAGYTCCTTAAGGAATATTCACCTGCTCTGGCATGGGGGTCCTTCATGGGCTGCWGTGTGGATATGTGTTCCACTGTGGTCTTCCCCTGGGCTGCTGAGTAGAAGCCTGCTTTGCTGGGACCTCTTCCAGGCTTTGCATGGGAATCTCTACTCCAGTGCCTGGAGYACCTCTTCCCACTCCTCCTTCAATGACCCTGGTGTCTGCAGGGCTGTTTCTCACRCTTTCTTCCTTGTCCTACTCCACTGGTCTTTGGTGGTTTTGCTCTTTCCTAATTACAAATTCCCAGAGGTGCTGCCTTTGGTGGGCAAGGGGCTCAGCCATCCCCTGTGGTGGGTGGCATGGAGTTGTCTGGAACTGGCCATGTCCAGCCCAGGGCAATCCCAGCCTCCTGTCACTGACCCCCAAGGCCTGGACACCGACAGCCTGTTCAGTGAACCAGCACTGGTTTTGTCCAACAGCAGTGGTAAGTGATTTGTCATCTTTCCTTCTCCTCTTTCCTTGGCTCCTGATGCATGTTCTCAGCAGTTGTCCCAGTGAGAGGCAGGACAGTGCATTGCATATCATGAGTCTCAGTTCCTGTGCCACTGGAGGTGACAGTGGCCCTTGGTTACACCACCACAGTGACGGGAGCCTTGTGCTACATATGAACCTCCCAGAGTACAGCGGAGTCTTGATTTCATTCTACATTTTGCCCGCTGATAGTCCTGAAAGAAGTCATCCTGAAAGGCCCTGGAGAGACATGCCTCTAAAGGGTAGTGCTGCCTTGGAAACTGCTTAGCTCTCTTACCTCTCACAGTTATGTAATGGTTTGCTGGTCACTGAGCATCCTGATTCATAAACAGCCTCCAGCCGTGACATCATTGAAAAGAAGTAATGATTTTATGGGTTTGAGTTGCTTTTGTTTGTTGTTCCACTTTGGTTTTGTTTGTTTGTTTGTTTGTTTGTTTGTGGGTTTTTTGGTGGTGTGGTTTTAATTATTTTTTCCTGAAAATACTAATGTTAGTTTTTGTTTTGAAATGCAAATGAGACATTGGCAGCAGTGGGGGGAAAGAAAAAAAAGCCCAACTCAACCAACCAAGAAAACCTCCTCAGTCCTTGAAGTATTAATGTACTTTTGATCCAGTCAGATATTTTTGCTTTCTCTAAGAATTGATTTTTGTCCTATATGGAAGGACATAAGCTTACCCTTGAGTCAGATTCAGGATGATAAAATTCTAACACATTTCATTCACTGGGATTTTGAGCCTGTATGTTGCATTTTTATGGAAATGAATTAAAAGTTTTGGGGACTAGAGTAAGAGTGAGTAAGCACTGAAAATTGAATCTGGTGATAAAAGTTTACTGCAATTGAGTTAGCAGACTGAGCCTTTATTTATCAAGTTATTTAGGATGCTTGGGACTGAGATTTAGTGTACATTCTTGGTAATGTTTTTTCARCCTTTCAGTATGTAAGTCATATGTAGCTGAAGAGATACCAATTCTGATTTTTTTTTAACGGAGTAATATGTAGTGTTATTTTGTAGACAGAAGATGGAATTAAGAGTATTTCTAGTATGTTTTTTTTGTGTGTGTATCTCAGTTTTCTATGGTAATCTCTTTTTCCACATCTCTCCAGGCCCTGAACTTCAGGGCAGGTACTGAGGGGATGAAATCCCCATCATTGTTGAGGAAAATCACATTTGAATCCACCTKGAATGTAAGTCCATGGGACTCAGTGAGATGCATCCCAGAGTCCTGAGGGGAGTGGCTGATGTTCCCTCATTGTTGCTAAACCACTCATGTAAAAAATTGTTGCAGTCACTGAAGTTGTAAATAAGCCTGTCTCTTTAATATGAAAGTGTGGATGGCTTACACTAAAACACTACGTTTAAAAAATGAAAAATGAAAATACATTTAAAAGGTATTTTCTCTAGTACTTTCAAAATAATGYGTAAATAAATGCACTGATATAGGTGGTACCTTTGGGGGAAAAGAAATTAAAAAAACATGCACTTACCCCTCATCTTTTATATCCCTAAAGCAGTGATTCTGTCCTCTCTCTGTCTTTCTTTATCCCTCTTMTCATTCAACATGGAATTTTTTTAATGAGTAATACTTTGAAAATGGTGGCTCAGAAAAAATGGATACTCTCTATTGGTCTGTATCATGACAACCCAAATCTGAAGACTGRTTTCTATCTGTGTACCTGCTACAAAACACTGATTTCAACTGAGAACTTGAACAAATCTTTTGTTGTGATCTTTTTAGGAAAATAATTAACACAATAACTTGTCCCTAACATCAACTTTCAATCAAGAGTAGTTGCTTGGACTAATTTCTGTAACCTACAAAGCCATACTTTTATCAAATGTTAACCACTTTTCCCTCTCTTTCCTTTCTCTTTTGAATGTCAGTTCTAGAAACCAGCAAACACATCTTTATACACATCATTAAATAGAAATTGGGAAAGTTATTACTTAAATTTGGAGTTAAAGCTCAAAGTAAATTTTAATTGCAATATTTCTGTGACATTCTTTTCAATTTGTTTGCTTTTAGATTTGTGCCTAATGTAGAATTTAAATAACAATTAAAAATAAAGGGGAAATTACTTTGTGCCTCTTAGAAATCTAGCCTGGTTGATCTTTTCATAAAATGTATTGATAAAGGAATATTATCATTATTCATGTTCTRGTAAGACTCAGTGATTTTTAAAATTGAGTAACCATGGAAACACAACTGGGTAACATAAGGAAGAAAGTGCAGGGGTAAATTTGCAGTTAGTCTTTTAAGCAAAAGTTATTTCTGTTTTTACAGTATAATTGAGGTCAGGTTTTTATCTAATCTCTTACCAGTTTATGTGTGCAGTTATATATATGCATATACACACATATATTAAATATATTTATTTGAAATAAATAATTTTTTACATATTTTCTAGTATTTTCTAGTTTTGGGTTGCTTTTTTATCTTTTTTTTATGTTGAGTATATTCTAGCCAGAAAACTTACTAGCTTCTCCCCTTTCATTTTTGTTTCATGGATTCTTTTTTTCCTAAATAAGAGTTTGTGTAATCTTCCTGAGTTATAAATTAATTTTAAAAGGCAAGTTTCTAAAGCATTGTGGTAGAATACTCTAGTAGTCAAGGCATTAAAAGGATCACAGATGGATTATTGGACCAAAGCATAATAAAAATGTTACAAACGTAAGGTAAAGTCATTTTCTTGTTACTGTATAAAGCATATGTTGTTTTTAATGTGATAARGCACAGAACTCATAGGGGTTTGCGTAGTATTTGGCACACATTCTGGTGTCTGTCCTTTATATTGCTTGTGAATGTGGACTAAAAATATGTATTTGCTTTATTAGAAAATATTCCCCAGGCATTTCTGGACTATGCTTTCATATAATGACCTGCTGGGTAATGTTTTCTCTTCTGTGTATCACTGTGAACTTCCACCTGCTATTTTTCCTTMACATTTGTAATCTACATGAGGATATGTGTCTTTGTATTATGGAAAATGTATTCAGTTCTATAGTGTTAATAGCAGCAATTTTTAAAATTATACTTGCTTTCTCTCAATATCTASAAACCTTCAGATATTTTAAGCAGAAAGGTCAAGGAGATTAAGCTTTTTTACTTTAAACTTTTGAAAATTTGTACTTTCTTCAGGATAAGAGTATTTATCTTTCTGACTAAAATCRTCATTTATTGGGAATGAAGTCTCTTTTCCTGCATCTTTTTTTTTTTTTCCCCATATTTCCTGCACTCATCTTCTGCTATCACATAGAAGTTGAATAGGAAACTAAGTCTCAAAATGTATTCTCTTTGTTCTGATGCAACCTTTAAAATGCATCAGATGTCAAGCTATGTCCACTGTGAGCAATTCATGAAGAAATTGCCTCAACATTTTGATCACAGTCAGGCTTTTATTATGAAAGTAACTGGCATAGAAAGACACCTTCAGAAGTGTGAAAGCAAGCAACACAATGAAGTAAAAAATTATGAAATTGAGCACAGCACTGGCACAGTACAGCTGCTGTCCCTGGCAGTGACTGCAGCCTTCAACAATAGTCTGTGACTGCCAGGAAAGCCCCACTCACTATGGGGAAGTAATTTCTGCTGGTTAACATTCATTTTAATATCAATGAAGAGTACAAGCCACAATCCTATCTGTGAAAAAMTCTGAACTTTGGTAGTTTTTGTGTGTTCATGAAATGGTGGCATGAAGCYGCTTTATTTTTAAGATTCACGTAAAGGTGCACTTTACCTTGTCTAGCTTCATAAGTGACTTTCTATGTGCTCTGAATCAATGTTGGAGACAAAACTTTGCAATCAAAAGAATTTATTCAGTACTTCAAGGAAGATTAAAAAAGAAAAAAAGTAATGTTAAGTACTTGAAAATAAATTAYGCTGTAGAAGGTGAAATTGCTTTTTCCTTCCTTGGAGCTTGTATGGTAGAGGAGACCTCTTCATTTTCAGTGGAATTTTCAGTGTGCAGTATGKCAATACAAAAGCACAACTACTATCTTTGTTTCCCATAATTTTCCTAGTAGAGTTTATACACTGAAACTTACTTCTACCTGCATCTTGCTGAAGGATGAATTGAAGTCCATGAGATGTCTCATATCCTTGCGGCATTCTGAAGTTCTGCATCCCAGAATAAACAGACACAGCAGCTTTTTGCCTGTCACCTAGAAACTGTCTCATGTGCTTTATAGTACACAGGGGAGGSATGTATACAGATAAAGTCTAGATTTAGCCTGCTGGCTTTAAACAAGTAAATGTCCTTATCTGGACTTGGTAGTTACCATAGACACAATTATCCATTGCCTGCCACCTCTCATGGTCATTTATGGGTATGTGAAAAATGTGGAATGCTACACAGTTTGAAGTCCTTTTATCCCTGGTGTGCTTATATGACAAAGCTATGAATCTACGGAGTATCAAGCAATTAATAGTTGTGATATCATCCTTTCAGTGTTGAAGGAATTCCCAAGTTAAAATTGATGAGTGTCAAGCCCTTGAAGGAGCTAGAACCTTTCTTGTTTTATTTTAGTCTTCTAATGAGCTTGAAGAGGTGAGAACCAAGAAAGTGCTCATTAACARCAGCCTTATAGTCTTTATAAAGATGGTTCTAGAAAAAGCCACCCTAGTGTCTTTTCTCTGGTCCTGTTCTCMCCCTTCCAATCTCCTTTTGGGTTTCCATGTTGATGGTTTATGGCTTCTCCTAGCCCACCGGAAGTACAGCTGTACAATCACTCTCATGAGGTTTTTGCCAAGAGGGCTGTGACGTTCGTGATGGGAATCCCCACCTCTTCAGTTCTGGGACCTGCTTGGGTTTATTTTCATGTGTTTACTTGCCCAGGCTGCTTTCTGGCAGCTGGCAGCTCAGGGCACAGTTTGGAGGCCTTTACTAGGAGTGATAGGAGTAGTTGTTACTGGGCTAGTCTTTATTTTAAAAGTGGTTTTGTATAGAGTCAACCACATAGATTTCTGTGAGGATGAATCTACATCTTTAAGAAAAAACATCTGTCCCAATGCTTCAGAGAGTCAGGTTTATATTTCAAAGACATCTTGGATTATTTGTTCCAGGTTTCATGGTCTGTTTTACCATTCCCTCCAAATATGTGTTCTTTAAACTGGAAATAGCTGAGTAGTTTTAATTTATGGCAGCGGCATATTTTCTGCTGAACATGAGTRTATGAGKATATGAGCTGCCTGTAAGCATTCTTTGCAGCCTAAGAAACATGAAATAGAAGATGGTAACTGYGAGGAATACTGAAATCCTTCTGAAAGGTTCATGGCAAGTGAGAGCAGCAATGCGTGGGTTGCTGACAGGACGTGGATTTAGGTATGAGAAAGGCAGGARCTGAGGTCAGTGATACAGGTACAGGATGAAAGAGAGTGGATAGCAATTCAGTGCTGCTGAAGCAATGAAGGGAATGAGTGCTTGGGGATGGCTGAGGTGCAGGCTGTTGTTACTGAATCAGGATTTGATGTCTTTGTGTGCGTGTAGGGAATTTGCAACAGCACTGACAAGCAGAAGTTCTCCTGCTGTTTTGAGATGTGTGGAACTGGAAAGAGCACTAAATAAAAGCAGTAGCTTCAGATGCAACAGAGCAAGGCCTGCCTGTCTCTTTATGCCACATGAACTTCCATCTTTATGTAAGATCCACAGGTTTTTSTTTATTGCTTAATCATATAGCTCTWATTAATAGCYCTAATACAGGATGGCAAAGAGTCAGGTCAGCAATAGGAGATAAGTGGCATTTCTCTGAACTTCATGGTGAAAAGTGGGTCAGTGGAGTCTCTTCTGGAGAAGTCACATATGTGCATACCAGAGTGAATTAAAATTTCATTTTTCAACCTTAAGCTATTGTACATACATACCAGTAGATAAGATGAGCAAAGATAAAAAGTCATTAGATAGATTGACCCTTCTCTTAGAATAATTTTATCTTCTGTAAAGAAAAAAATTTCATGAGCTGGGGTCAGTCTTTCAGGGAGTCAGAGTCAATATATGAGTTTTTGAGGAGTTTTTGAAATAGTATTTTTATTTTCCTTAAGCCTAGWATACTGAAATAGTTGTCCTGGATCAGAAAGAATTGTTCTCATTAACCCTTAAGACTCTTGGTGTGACTTGCATTTTTGAATCTCAAGAGACGAGTGGAACAGGATATAGTGTCCTAAAACATATAATTTTTTGTAGCCTTGTGTGAAGAAGAAACTGGTGTGTAAAAACTCTGTCATTTATATACTAAMTGATGACTTAAAGTTGATTTTCAAGTCTGAGTGATTATCTTCTTTGAACCATGCTTTTTTCTGTTTTCCAATGCTTATGTAGCTCCTACAATTTGCTTGCAAACAGGAAGTCTTGGTGAGAAGTTTTGTTTCAAAATGGGAATAATGAGACATTCTTAAAATTGGAAATCTCCTGTTAGTTAGCTTTAGTTCTACACTGAGCAACAGCAGTGTTTTCCTCAGTCTCAGTTTTGAAGGGTAAATTATTATGAAGAAARTACTGTTATTCTCTCAGCAGACTGAGARAAATGGTATTTTGCCTSTTAGAATCTGCATGCATTTTTWAAATTATTATTTATTTATTTTTCCATTCAAGAGAAGTAGGTAGRCAAAATTTATCAGAGTCCCAGAGCGGGTTTGAGAGAGCTGTAGCACATCTCAATCCATCCTTACCCTCAGATGTAACAGCTTCAAAACATGACCGTGGCAGCTTTCAGTTGCTGCACTGCACTGCAGTATCAGCTCCTTTCCAAGCAACAGCTGATCACTGCACCCTGCTCAGTGCGTGGTGGAAAAATCCATGTGCTTGTGTAGGTGGAAACATGTGTCAGCCTATTGTGCCACTATCCAATTCTAATAGTAATAGATGAGGCTTTGCTGTTCATTTATTAGTAAGTGCTGAGTTATGGAGAAATATTAAGAATCAATGATCCATCAAATGCAAGACCCAAGTTTCCTAGAAAACAGTCTGTTAATTTGCTTACTGCTTATTCATACTGAATTTTTTCCTGTATTCCTGTATTTTATGTATTAACTGCTCTTTGGCTCCCCATGTTGGAACAAATTTTTTACTTAACTTATGACATGCTTGAATTGTCAATTCCAGAACTGTTTCACTCAGTGGTTACTGAATGCATCATTTATAGTCATTTTGAAATGCTTAATGTCAAAACCTTTGAATCCTCCTCTTTTAGCAAGGAAACAGGTTTGTCATGAGAGGGAGGGTTTGAAAGAGGCTGCCAAAGACCAGTGTCTATGAACTATTCTTAAGCAATTATTTCTACTSTTGATTGAGTTATGTTTTGCCATGAATATGAGCTGGGGTGTTTGRTTTCCATTTGGCTTATGCATAGTAAGAGTGGCACAATATATTTGCATCTATTTTTGATACTGCCAAGCTTCAGTTATCCACCTACAAATGCATTTTTTCAGTCAAGTCCTTTATTGCAAAAGTAATTGTATGACTCTGTTTATATACCTAGTGGCACAGCTGAGGGCACATAATGAAAACAGAATATTCTGCTGAAGGTCTTGATGTTAGTGCCAGTTTTCAGAAAATACTTGGAAAAATTTAGAGAAAGTATGATATTATAAATGATGAAGAGAGTTGGGATTTGAAATAGTTTCACCCTGTCATAGTTRTTGTGTGAGACTGGGCAAGGCATACTGTCCTTGAATCCACTTGTAAATAGTACAAACTAGAGTTACCTTTTAGATATTTATTAAAAACAGATTAATCATATTTGAATGGAGTTTTGAGAGATTTGAACCAAAAAAATACTATCATTTACTGTAACTGTTGCATACTAGAGTATAAGAATGTTTATTGCTCTCACTGGCAAAACAGCATGTTGKGGTATTTATATGCATTCTTTTTTTATTCTACTTATATGTTCTTCATCTTTACTCCATGCAATTCAAAAATCTTTTAACATACTCTCTTATTCAGTTAAATTTCTTTCTCCAGTTGTTACACCTCACTTTTTCCTGCTGACCTTCCTGGATCAACATTCTCTTTCTTGGAGATGGTATGGGTGATAATTGTMTTTCATGAATTACCTCCTTGTCTCTCAAGCTCCTCTTCTATCCATCCTCTGCTTGAAGCTGTACCATTATGAAAGTAGCTCAAGGCTGTACAAAATTATGATCTGCTTTTTTTTTTTCTTTTTCCTTAAAACATGTTTTTCCTCAATATGAAAAGAATCAAGAGATTTTTTTTTTTCAGGAATTATGTGTTGAGTTCATGTCTATGTATTTTTAAGTATTTCTTTTAAAATCTGAAGGTAGTACAAAGTTTTCCCAGAATCTACTTTGGAGGTTGTATTGTTGTCTAATTGYGGATTTGGTGAAAGATTTTTAGAATTTCCTGGGTACAGGTGCTGCTTGTTTCCTTTTAGCATTTTCTTCTATGGATTTTTGTCTTTATCAGGGAATTTTTTTTTCAGTTTTTGATTAGTWGTGTGTTTTCATGTAGAAAGTCATAGCAGTTTCTTTTCTTTGTCATAACCTGTGCTTTCTGAGTTAATTTCTTCTTCTTTAATTTTTTTTTTCTTTTTACACTGAGTAATCTTTAGTTTTAAATTTTTGAATATCAATCCTCTTTACAGTACTGTATGAACACTTATGGTAAGAGATTGGATATATTCACCTTATTTAGAAACAGTATGTTCCATGCAGAAAACAGTGATCACAAAGTTTATTGAACCTAGAAAACTGTGTGTTCCATTTGATCCATGAATATAATAAGATACAACTAGAGAATGGTAAAAAGATCCTTTGTTTGCAATAGAAAGCAATTTTATTGTTTTATTGATAGCATGGAGATGCTAAGAGTACTAAGCACTTAGATCAAAATGAGTGATAATTTTGAGGAATATTTTTCAGTCAGTAAGATGAACATCAATGAAGATAAATGCTAACTACTAAAATGTAGAAATGAGGAATCAAATGTTTACATAAAAATAGGAAATCAATGTGAAGGCAGCAGTAGTGTATAAATATATCTGTATGTTAGAGTAACCACAAATTGGAATTAATTAATGATGTGATTATTTTGCATAAAAAAGAACAAATAGCCCTGGGACATGCAGACAGGAATGTCATTTGCAGCACATGGGAGTTGCTACTGAACATTTTTTTTCATTGAGTGGGATATCACAGAAACATTTTGCCTGGTCTTGGGTATTAGGCTTCAAGAAAGAAACAGATGAATTGGATGGCCTCCAGAGGAGACAAACAATAATCAGCACCAGATATTAGAAGGACAAAAGAACATTTCTTAGTACTCAGTAAAAAGGTTGAGAGGTATATATGTCAATATTATTGTAAAAAGATTTGTCTTCTAATGTAGGAAACATTAACATGAGCAATAATGGTTCTGTTTCCCAAATGATAAAAAATTGAACAAAAGTAATCAGCATGCTCCATAACACTGGGAATCTGGGGCAAGAAAACTCTTTTTGTGACAGCYAAATACTTGGAAAAACCCTAGGGCATCTCTGTGTCTGGAGGCTTAAAATACATAAGGCAGATATTCTGTATTAAGAATATCCAAAGGGTGTGGTGCCCTGCCCCAGAGTGAACATGTAAGTGAGCTGTGTTTGACCCTATCTGGAGACAAGGTAGGCAGCAAAGACACACCATCACTCTCCTCCACAACTGGACAGAGGAGAGAAAAATGTAACAAAAAGCTCATGGGCTGATAGAAACACAACGAAAATTGTCACTCGTCAGTTACTGTAACAGGCAAAACAGAATCAGCTTGGGGGAAGTTAATTGTATTTATTGCCATTGAAAATTGGATCAGGATAATAAGAAGTAAAACAAATCTTGAAAACAACTTCCCCCCCCACCCCTCCCTCCTTCTTGGGCTACACTTTCCTCTCCCAGCAGTGCAGGGAGATGGGTAATGGGGGTTCTGGTCAGTTCATCACAAGTTTTTCCTGCTGCTGTTCAGAGAGAAGAATTCTTCCCCTGCTCCACATGAATCCATCCCATGGGAGACAGTTCTCTAAGTTCTCCAGTGTGGGTCATTCCCACAGGCTATGGTTGTTTATGAACTGCTCTAAAGCGGGTACATTTTCATGGGTGCAGTCCTCGAGGACAGGTTGTTCCATTATGGATCTCCACGAGGTCACAAAGCCTAGCAGAAAACCTGCTCTAGTGTGGGCTCCTCTCTCCACCCTTCTGTAGGTGCCTGAYGGTGCTYCAGTGCAGGCTTCCCATGGGGTCACATCCTCCTGTCAAGCAGCCACTTGCTCTGGTGTGGGTCTTCTCCACAGGCTGYAGGTGGATCTCTGCATCCCTGGGGAGCTCTGTGGGCTGCAGTGGCACAGCTGCTGCATGATGGTCTGCAGAGGAATCCCAGCTCTGGKRCATGGAGCACAGGATCCCTCCTTTACTGACCTTGGTGTCTGCATTGTTGTTCATCTCACATATTTCCAACCTGCTCTTCTCTGGCTGCAATTACTTTATTTTTAYTTTCTTAAATGTGTTATCACTGAGGTGTTACCATCATTCCTGACCAGACCAGCCTTGGCCAGCATTGGGTCCATCCTGGAGCTGRACACTGGCTCTGCTGGACATGGGGGAAGCTTCCAGCAGCTTCTCACAGAAGCAGCTACTGTAGCCCCTCTACTACCAAAACCTGGCCACAAAAGCCCAATAAAGTGAGATCAGACCATCACTAATTCCAGTCCTAATTTTTTAAGGATTTTTATCTTTTCTTGCCTATTTAAGCCAACATGTGTTTCTGAGATGTGATAAGGTAAGCTTTGAAAATGATTTAATGATTTTATACAAGTTTTTTATGAAGATATATTAGGAAGTTTTAAACACATATAKATTAAAAATAAATATGTATGTACCCACATACAGTACAATGTGTAAATATATATTAATTAGTCTTCATTATATATGGTTGAATAGATATGTGTGTGTGAATGTGTGTTTGACTTTTATAATCAAGAGATGTTGGAAAAATAAGCTAGTTCCTGGATACAAAGCCATCTCTTCAACACTGGAATGAAACACTACATGCTGGAAATAGTTGCCTAATTTAGGTGTTTAATTTTATTATGTTAATTTAATATACAGTTTGAGAAACAATGGAAAGGGCTTTTTTACCTGTGGGACGGGAGAAGCTGCTAGCAAGGCTGGAGGTATTCAAGTTGTTAGCTCTGTGGGATGAAAAGAGACAGATAATTATTACCCGTGGAACATGGAGAAGGTATCTAGGGGGAGGATGTGAGTGTTATAATAATGTGTCATTGTTAGATCAATGGTTTTTAGTATCTGGAAAAGCTATAAACTTTAGTCCCAAAGCTTATGTTTTAAAATTATTTTGTATGTGTCCRTTGAGAAAGAGGCTGAATCATCAGAAATATAAGAAATGTATTGTGGAAGCTGTTCTTCCATTAAATGCATGTCATGTCTTTTACTGTTTCATATGTGAGTTCTGCTGGCATAGGAAGGTCTTTTCACTTTGCCCTACATAATTTTATGCCACTCCTGGTGCCTTCCATGTGCACGTGCACAGGATCCATGTGTTTGATGGCTCTGTTTTGTGAGGTGTTTATGCCAGTTGTGAAAGGGCACATTTTCTATTTTTCATTCTGGTGAAGATTTGTTTACTGCAGCATATGTTGATGGCAATTTTGATAAGTATGCTGGGGTGGAGGGTTGTTTTAAAATTAGGCAGATGAGAGAAGGTTTGGGTTCCCAATTTGTTCTTCAGTTACACTGAACCTTTTGCACTGAGGTAATTCAGTTTTTGAAAATTAGACCACAGGTTCTTAAATCAAGTTTAGTTCTTATTGAAAGTGCATTGCATTGTGACTATTCCAGCAGTTTAGTAACAGAAGTGGTTTAAGCCTTCTTATCTTCTGAAATAATGTTTTTGACTATGGTAAATATTAGTTTTTGCACATATTTTAATACAGCAAAAAGAAAACCAATCCTACACTAAAAATATACATAATATAAAGTAAATTTCTAAGTAGTGATTTCAAAATGTAGCTATAATCTGTTGCAGAAGGTATTTAATGGATTGGTTAAGAATTTTTGGTCTGAGGATCATAGAAGTTGTGATTATTTGCTCTTCTAGTCATAATAAATGGAAAAGACATTCTGGCTAAATGGCAGAAGGATATTACTCTCAAAATAGTATAAGTCACTATAATGTTAATAGGAGAAAGACACTATACAAATATGATTGGTCCTGTAATAGCTTTTTGTATGAACATTGAAAAATGATTGCCAGTTCTGGGAGTAGGTGTGTAGCTGTGTTGCCAGCAGCATGTCTGGAAATGAAAGATGGAGAGAGAGAGAGAAAAGATAGTTCTGTATGCTCCACTGCAAGGACAAGAGCTACCACAGTCAGCTGTAAATGCTACAGCAGCTCTGCTGCAGCCATAGGGGCCTGTTGGATTTCCAAATGGAATATCACTGAGACAAAAGAAGGACTTTGTGTCTTAGCCCAGTGTTAGTATCCATTACTGTATATAAAAACGGGTCTCTGCTTTATCTGGACGGGATTGGCCTTTTTGTAAACCTTCAAGTGAGCAAACAACCTCCTGTGAAATTTTCTACAGAAATTCAAACGGAGTCATTTATATTGCCATAACTCAAAGGAAAACTTATGTAACACAGGCTGTATTTAAGTACAAGATTAAGAAGCTTAGGTAAGCATGTAGGCTTTTTTGGTATTTTAAACTAATTTTCTATAATGTTTTCTCTGATTTGGCAGAAAAAAGCTTCTGTATTGACTTGCTGACTGGTTTTAAAAAGGCTACTTGTCTGTCATGACCACCTAAAAGAGAGATGAGTTTGCATTTAAGCCTTCATGGTAATATGTGCTTTGATAGACAAGTTAAAAGAAATGTGTCTGCAGCCTTGTAAAATGTTATAGCTCTCAGGTATTAAAAGTTTTATTTTGGAAGCTATTGTTCCTTGCATTAGAACAGGTGGTGCAGAACACAGACCAATCACACCAGTGCTATATTTCAGCTATGCTAGCAACTTCCTTGGTATTTTAGCTTAAAACATCCAACAAAGGGCAGGCTTGCATTGAGGTATGGTGTGGTCTGGAAGGGTGGGCATGTCTACAGACATTCTGAGTTTGCTGTGTGCCTGCTGGCAGAGCAGGCTGGGTGCAATCCTGTACTGCCCCAGCAAAATTTCTGAGTGTTTTAATCTGAAAACTGTAAAAACTGGTTTAAGGGCAAGTGAGACAGTTACCTCTCTGCATAGCCACATGCAATTTAAATGTGATTCTAAGCACATTTTAAAGACAAGCTAAAGTATGACGTATATATTACTTCTGCATTCATGTTAGCCTGTTGAATTTTGGGTATTGCAACCAGTAGTTCATACTCCCAATAATCTTGTTGGAATAAGCCATTCAGGGCATGGGCAGGGAATTACAGGGAAAAATGTGCTAACATGGTAATCAGCCATCTGAGGAGTCTGCCTGTACCCCAGAATGGCCTGCTCAGAGGAGTTATTTTACCATCTTTGTAACATGTACTGTTAGATGACGCAAACAAGACTGAGCAGTCAGATGTACTTCTGCAATGGAAATAAACCCCAAGAATCACAGATTTGAAAAGCACAAATGGAGAGAGGGGAGCAGAGCCCTAAAATGCTAACACAGAGAGTGCAAATAGGACTGCATTGCTTACCAATTAACAGTTTTGGTGGAAGTTTATTCAGAAGTTATGTGATTATGACTCTTCCATGAGTTTCCA